>JAQBSW010001368.1:0-136755 GCA_029291075.1 Eudiplozoon nipponicum | reverse complement strand
CTAATAGGTTCAAAACCGTATAATTAAATTATAAGTCTTTTTGACACATTGACACACAAACCTCTATGGCAATGTCAATTTGAAGTATTTTTTCATTTTTGTTTCCATGTTTTCTCTAGTGAATGCTGCATTTAATTTATTTGGCGAAATGATAACTGCAAAAAATTATTATTATATGTCTAACCTAATAAAACATAAATAATTGATTATTAGAAACTCCTAATGAGACCATCACTTAATTATTCTTTATATGACGGGAGAGGTTTGAAAATTTGTTTTAAACTCCGCCGTCGTGATGCTCTAATTTAGATAGCATAAACTTATGAAATCTTTGAATTGCAGTATTGGAGCGAATAACCAAAAATATATTCAACTTCGTCAAATTTAGAGGGATTTATAGTATTTCTTCGGCTGAACAGTGTAAATGATGTCAGGAGTGGAAAACACGGAAGCAATTTTGAGATTATTTACAAATTCCTTCATGGTCGTGTATGTACAAACTCAGAAGATAGAAAGAAGGTTAAAAAACTTATTAAATTCTTGTCAAAATGTTTAACAAATTACTCATTATGTTTTCGCTCAATTATATTAGAGGTTAATTGTATAACAAGGATCAATTATAGCAATTGAAATTGACGCTTTTATCACGGAATTTCTTTGTGTTTGGTCAGTTGCCATCTTTGCCAAATTAGTCAAAGAAATGGACTCTTAAAATCATCACAGTAATTTTGCATGATTGAAGTAATTCATATGCTCTAATTACATGAATTATTAAGCACGTACTTGCAACTGTCTAACAGTTCTGAAAAATATAATTACCTTTATAATATACAGCATTTTAAGGACGTTTGAACAAGAAATAATTTCGAATAGTCAATGCCAGTTTCTTGTATATTGCTTCAAAAGAGTAGACATTGTCAAATTAAAACAATTTATCAGATTTGTGCGAAGAAAAAAAAGATAATCAATAATACAATAATTTAATTGAGAGACGAATGTTACTGGTATCAATATGAAAAATTCTTTTCTTAAATGAAATTACAAATTGTTAAATATTTGCATAGAAATTCTTCACAGAATGCTAAATCCTGTAAGTTATCGATCAACGAACTACAATGATAGATTAATTCCTCCAAACATTTTTCCCAAACAAAAGTACATTAATTTAATTTTATAAGCAATTAAATCTTCGCCAGCTTTTATATATGAGGTTAAAGTGTTAATGTAGTGAAATTGCCATATTTATATTTTATTGCGCGATCGTTCATTTTCAATCAAGCGCCAAGGCTGAATTTGTGCAAAACACTTAACCGAAAGTTTTTCCGATTTCACTTAAATCTTAAAATTATTAATCAGAATGTAAATTCTTTTAACTTAATGTTCAAAATGTTGTTGCAAATGAGCTGCATGGCAAAGTTTACTCAATCTATACGGATACAGATATATACACAGCTGGTTACATCAAGTAATAGGTTAGGTTAATATTTTCTTGTCTACTTCACAATTAAAAGAAATAAATTGTCACTTTAGGCTGACATACCAGGACTGACTATAATAAAGTTTGGTAACATCGAAGTAAGTTTCGAACTCTTGCATAGCAGTATTCTTCTTAAAAAACAAAGACCTAATTTGCAGCGGTTAAAATGCAATCGGAAAATCCTGCGCTGTTAACATTTTGACGCAATTAAATCATGAAAAAATGCGTTAGAAAAGACGCTAGACGGAGAGAAAGAGCATTCGTACACGCTATGGCGAGCAAAGTGAAACAATGGTCATCATGAATTAAATCAATACAAGAATAACCAGTTATGAAACATCATGTAATAGTACAATAAGAATAGAACACACAAACTGTCACACAGCCACACACACTCACAAATAATGACGCAATTAATCACCTGGTATTGTATGACTATTGCAAAGAAGTGAAAGTAAAATTAAAAATTATTTTGTTTAAAGTTCAATATTACAACCATTTACTGATGGAAGTTTGAATCGCAAAAATCATTCATGAATAAGCCTTAATCACATAAAAGAATGAAAATCCGAAATAGTTATAAATTAAAGTTTGGAATCGGCATTTATGTAATTTCAAATAAATCGCTCATTACAGCCAATGAATAGAAATTTGATTATTACAAGTTTTCTTTTATTAAAAAGTGTATATTGTTTTATATTCAAAGCTATTGGACATTATAAGGAATATGTATGACTATGTAAAATAATCACTGTCTAAGGCAGTAAAGACATTGTTCGAGTCGACCGGTTTTGTCGCATTTCGTAACATGACAAGTTTTGTCCTGAAATTGCAGCGAACAGGGCCAGAACTGGGCCAGAACCAGGGCAAATTTGCATCAGAGTCTGAGACCCTACATATCTTTTATATTTCATAAACCTTCGCTTCCGATCGAGCATATGAGGAATTTCTTTCTTCATGAAGTTCCATAAAGACTAACCCAAAATTAACATTAAAGAACCGGCAATAATCCGTATGAGTTAATGATATTGAAATGAAGATTTATAGTTCGATTTTTATTAAATATATATTTCGCAGTTTAAAGAAAGCGATAAAATAGGTAGCGTACGCAATACAACAAGTAGACCAGTCTTGTCTTTAGTGGAATCTCCACATTTACCTTATAGAATGTTTCGCGAACGGGGCTCAGGTCAAAGCAAATTTGTGACGGAGTCCGGGACACCTATCACTGAGCCACACCTCCTTCTACTAGACGTTTTAGTTTCCTTAGTTATTAATGAATATACAAAAATATTTAATGCAAAATTGTGCCAGAAATCTTTAATTCATATTTATATCTCAAGTTAGCATGTTGACTAATCTACACCGATAAATCAATGTTGATTATTTTGAACTATGAGGGAAAAACGATGGAGCATATGCCTGTGTAAAGGAAAGGCTTACCAAAGCAAAAGTTTCTACATAACTTAAAATTTAATTTAGTATGCCACATTGGTTTTGTAATGCACGGTATCCGACACTGCATGGCAAATTTGCCCGTTCGAAACCTATGCGAGGAAAATTAAGTCTTTTTTTCAATTTTAAATTATTAGTCTTGTAAAAGAAACAACGAATTTGAGAACACTAACAGATATTAGATATATAAATTCAGTAGATAAATAAGGCCATATAATAAATAATAAAACAATTTTTATTGTATGATTTGGCATGCCATATCTACCCAATTTGTGATACTCCTACAACTGGACATCTAAATAATTATCAAAAAAAAATTTTAATTATATTAATTTAGGATAATGCGAATTTTACTATCATAGCCATTATAATTCGAACAAGGTCAAACGTTTGGACGAACAAAACGAATTACACTAATTTATTGCTGAAAGTAGACATATACATGTAAATATATATATATATATATATATATATATATATATATATATATATATAATGAATACGGATGTTGAGACAATTAACAATAATGAAACATTTCATACCTGGTCAGTTATTGTCAGTTTCTGCTGTGCAGCACCAAAATATATCATTGGTGCTATAGAAAGAATTATTCTGAAAGAGAAAACGGTGCAAACTCAACGAATTTAGGCTGTGCTACGCATATGATGCTTTGACCAATTTCATGCACCGATTTGTGACGCCGTCATGATCAGCTTAGCGCTGTTTGTATTCTTCAATATTCACACGCTTTTGAATCATTGGTTCGGCAGTTATTATTGTAATCTTCAAATAATGAATACTTCATTATTCATGCTAGCAAACGTTTGACTATATTTGTCTGGAAACATCAAACATAATATTTTATAAATCAAGTTTTCGATCTGGATATAAAAAAAACAAACCCATTATATGCATATATTTGTCAGTACTATTCACGTATATTAAAGTTAGTTCAACCAGTGGACAGGTGTTATCCGTATTAGGCTTGGGGAAACAAGCTCGAAAGTAGATGTGCCCAGGTTCGAGCCCTGTTCACGGTAAATTACGAACAGTTATATAATTAAACGAACATTGGTTGCGCGGGTGGTGATAACAATTATTATAATCAAGGTTGCGGTCTTGATATAAACACCTGACCCATTTATTAATTACATATGTCAGTATAAACTAAGAATTGTAAAGTGTAGAAAAGGCAATTCATCCAGTAGACCGGTTTCGCTCTGTCCGCGGCAAATTCTGGCCAGTACATTTTGAGCTCCCAATAAGAACGAAACCGGTCTATTGGATGAATTGCCTTTTCTACACTATGCAATTCTTAGTTTATACTGACATATTTAATTAATTGATTATAATAATTACAAACAGTACTTGAAGAATTCGCAATATGGACGAAACGGGTCTACTGAAAGAATTGCCTTTTCTACACTCGACAGTGCTTAATTTACACTGACAACTGTATATAAAATGGGATTGGTGCTTATATCAAGATTGCAACCTTAATTTAAATAATTGTTATCACTGTTAACGCAAACAATATATATTTTTAATCAAATAATAGTAACATAGAACATCGACTTCGCAAAGAAATTGCAAAAGCCAAAATATTACGCCGATGCACGAACAAAAAATTTTTTGTACAAATTTTGACACCGGCAATATATTGTGATAGCCTCTAAAAACGGGAGCAATCTCATATATTTAGCCTTAATTAAAATTGGAAAGCGATATTTTGAAATTTCGCCTTTTGCTCATGAAAGCGCAGTTATTTACAACACCAGTTTCATTCATCGTGCACCAACATGATATAATATCTGACAAGCATGAATTTGATTTTCTACTACATCTGCCTATATTTGATTGCTCAAAGTTACGACTTCAAATGTAGATAACGTTAGATGCCAACTAAAGTGACATTTTTTCCTTCACAATATGTAGAGGAAAGTATATTTTATAGATGATCAAATTTAAGTCAGCTGCATGGTATGCAAAAATCACTGCGGAAAGCAATCCAACTATTATGCTCTTTGTTGCAGCTTTATTGTTGTAATGAAGGTTAAATGTAAACTAGTTCTACTTTAACATTTATTTAAAATTATACGCACATCCTTCATTTTTGCCTGAAAATAATCATGCGATCAAACTCACAATGTTTAGTGTACACTATGCTTTAACCAATACTCACTTCCTTTCAATGGGCAGCTGTTGTTTTAGGGTAAATATTGCGCTGTAAAAATTTGAGTATTGAAGACAAACCTGCTCAATGTGCTGACAATTTAATGTTTGATCAGCCAATCCTTCAAAGCTAGACAACCATCTATTACGATTTTATTTATAAGCCAAATATTCTGATGCAATTTATCAATTAATTATAATTATTATCACGGGCCTCACATGTTCGTCATTCCAGTAATGATATAAGTTTACTATAATAAGTAATTAAGTGTTATTTTTTTCCAGAAAACACATAAGCATATTGGTCATGATTGGGAAAAGACAAAGTCTTCTCTTGACCATCATCTGTCCGTATAGCTGAACATTAAACATCAATTCAAAAGATAATTACAAAGTATATTTTTTCATAATGAATCAAAAATTTCCCTAAATAGGAAAGTTAGCATAAAATGACCCAAAATCGCAGAAACGCATCTAATGTGGTTTAAAATTCGATTTGTCTACCATCGGATCAAATGCAGAAAAATTCTTCAAACAGCATTTATATAGGTCAATTTTCGCTGGTTTCATTTAGCTGGCGGCCCATTTGGCCATTTCATACGTCGGCGTATTTGTCATTAAAATAAGCAGAGCCGAAAGGAATACCCTCATTGCGTGTCTACCGTGAGACATAAATACTTGGTGTCCGTGTTCCATCTGGCTTCAGTTACTTGTGTTCAGCATGTGTGATCTATCAATCTTGCAACAATTAGGATAGCTCCGTCGAAACAATATCATAACACCTTTCTTCTCACATTGAAATTAATTTAAACTTACAATTGTGGACAACAAAATTAGGCAATGTACTCTAGAAACATATTAATCTCGATACATGTCGACCAAACCAGATCTTTCGTCCGGTAATAAACACTTTCACGGCGTTTGGTCGCTTCTCGTAAAGGTAGCATGTGTTTTTTTAACATAAGAGATAAATTTGATATTACCGAATTCAGATATTGAAGGAAAATTTCGACGAAGTTTAATTTAACCAATCATTGTCTGTCTTTATTATTCGGTTTAAAAAATATATAACTAATTGAATAATAATTCAACATCTGCTTCGCTTATTTTTTAATCTTCTTTACTATCTGCGCAAAGCAACAACCAGTTTTATTAGTTTGTTTTTTATTTAATTCGTGGTGAATGATAGAATAAAGATGGTTACCGCAAAAATCTGTCGAAAAAAACTGCGAGGAACAAAACAACTGAAGTTCAATATGCGATATTCCCAAAATCGATCAGATTAATTTTAAAATATCTAATATCGCAAATTTTCAATCTTTCAATAAATATTTGAAATGGAATTGAAGCAGCAACACCGTCAAATTGTGCAATATATACACGCCTTAAAAAACAACTCGTAAGGAAAGTTGCTTTTAATCAAGGTTGCGAACTTGATATAAACACCTGGCCCATTAAGTAAATATATTTGTCAGTATAAACCAAGAATTTTGTAATGTAAAAAAAGTAATTCATCCAGTCGACTGGTTTCGCCCTCATTGGGATCACATCACGTACTGGCCAGAATTTGCCCCGGACAATGCTCGAACATGGATACGTCTGCTTTGGACTCCGATGCTCTAACCACTGAGCCACCCTGCCGCACAGTATTTAAGACACCAGATTCTGAAGCAGCCGTGCCCAGCTTCTAGCCTTTTCCGTGAAAAAATTCTGGCCAGTACGTGATGAGTTCCCAATGAGGACGAAACTGGTCTACTGAATTAATTGCCTTTTTCACATAATAAAATACCTAGTTTATACTGACAAATGTATGTACTTAATGGGTCAGGTGTTTAGATTAAGTTCGCATCCTTGATTAAAAGAAAATTTTTATCACCGCCCGCGCAACTAATGCTCGTATAAACGTAAGAAAAGTGCCAAATATTAACTTTTGTCATGAGTTTGCTTTTATAAACCTGTGATATATGATGGTCAAAACATGGCAGCCGCCAAAAGCTTTCGAAATATCTCCGAGGAACAAAATAGCTGTAATTCAACCTATGTTAATCATAACAAAGATGAAGAAATTTTGATAAATCCAGTTCCGAAAGTTTTTCATTATTTGACGCATATTTCAAATGTAATTACTGCAACATCACCGTCAAGTTCTACAGTATGTGCACGCATGTAAAGGAGTAACTCGTACGTCAAGTGTTAAGTATAAAACCTGCTTCATACGTTCGTCTTTTGACTTTGGGATAAATAATGGACTGAACATGGCAACCGCCAAATTTGTCGAAATATCTCCAGTGAACGAAATAACTGTAACTCAGGCTCTGGTAGTAACATCACAAATCATGAAATGTTTTATAAATCTACTTCGCAAATTTGTTATATATTTAAGCTATGCAAAACGTTTTTTCCCATGAGCCGGATCCAACCTGTTAAGGAGTTCAGTTTCTATGACAAATTAATAATTGTTCACTTGAATTGAGTCTTGCCCTAGTTAAGGAGGCAAAGTCGCGTAAATGGTGGTGCTAAGCCTCATCGTAATGTCTTATGTGAAGAAATTCAAAATATACTAAGCCTGAAATTCGTCGTCTCACTCGTAGTGATGGTGTCATGCGTATTTTTGGGCTCAGCTACGAGAAGATTTGTTGTATTCTGAAAGTATAACAACAGGCTTGTTCGGAACGAGATGTGGGTTTCTAAAAAGTAAATTCTTTAGCCCTACAATCTAGTTAGACGAGATATAATCTCGTAGTAGTTTGAAAAATTTTGTTTATACAAGCAGATTAAGGTCATGTTAAAGCCGGATATATCATTCGAATCTGATGTAATTTTAAGTCCAAATTTTCTGAACAAAAAAGCTCAAGCGATGAAGTATTTTCTATATTTTTATAAAAAATTTCTGGTTACGAAATGTCAACACTATTATAACCAAAACCTGTTGGATCATTACACTTCTAAGTCATTTAACAATAAAAGTCAGAATTTGTTTCACAAACAAGCGCAATATTGTATTTCTGCGCTTACGCTCCATCTCATCAACTGATTAATTTCAGAATTTGAACCCAATAAACAATTTTATTTAAAATGCAAAAAATTGTCCACATAAAAATGAATTCTATCTTCAAGTTAAAGGTGTTCCTATGGGACAACCATTATCGGTCCCAGTCGCTAATATTTATATGCATTATTTAGAAAAAAATCTCCTATTCAGATCTCCCCTAAAACCAAACTTATATTTAAGATTCCTAGATGACATCTCCTTAATTTGGTATCAATTTTCTGTATTTAGCTAATCAACTGGGAGAGGTAAAATTCACATTGGAAAAAGAAAGCAAAGAATTATCTTTTCTAGATGTAAAATTAAAACGAATTGGTCAAACATTAGAAAAAGATATTTACATGAAGGATACCTATTCCGGTATCTTCCTGAATTATCGCTCTAATCACCCGTTTGGGATGAAAATAGGCATTCTAAAATCTATGATAATAAGAAGTCTTAAAATAGTGGATTTAAAATATAGGGACAAAGAACTGATGAAATTAAAAGAAATATTCAGGATAAATGGTTATCCGGAAAAATTAACTGAGAAAATCATAAAGGAGACATTATTGCGATTTAATAGAAGAATAACCCAGGAGAAACGGGCAAGAGATTTAGATAATCAGAATGAAGATAAGCACAGAACTCTGGTTCTACCAGATTCCAAATTAAGTAGAAAGATTAGGATATTAGCAACGAAATACAACATAAGAACAGTGTTAAGACAATCAGTTACAATAGGCAATAAGTTACCGAATCAGAAAGAAAAAATAGAACCGCTCAACACATCAGGGGTTTATGAGATACCTTGTAAAGATTGCAATCTCAGGTATATAGGTGAAAACCATGCGTCCAATAAAGGTACGTAGAGGAGAACATAAGACTGCATGCAAATATAGACATAGTCATAGATCAGATCTAGCTAGGCACTCAATGGAGACAGGTCATCAGATAAACTGGGACGGCTGTAAACGGATTGCACTATGTAACCGAAATAGATTCACCAGGTTGATTAGAGAATCAATTGAAATAAAATCAGGAATGAACGTCATGAATATGACATGTGTAGAAAAATCATTAGGCCCAATATTTAATGAAGCCTTCTCGAATGGAAAGAAACGTAGATTAGAGGAATCAGAGCTAACAATAAATCTAAATAAGAGACCGCGACTATGAAAAGGGAAAAAACCGAACGAATTAGATGGAGTTAGAGAGAGGTAATTTGGCTATAGTTATATAAATATCATGATGATGAACATTTCAATTTATATAAGATGTGAGAGAATTTCACGTTGTTGCTTATATGTTTATCTAAATATATTTAACAAATATGTGTATCTATATTTATATATATATATATATTTCGCAGATACATATATATGGATGATTCTAAATAGTCATATAAGATGTGGGGTGAACTCACATGGTTGCTTAAATGCTTATTTAGATATTCACAATATATATATAGAAGAATATTTAGATTTTAAATATAAGGTTGCTTATGTGAATTCAGATAGGCATTATATGTATGTATATATATATATATATATATATATATATATATATATATATATATATATATATATATATATATATATATTACAACAGTAGTGTGCCAAAATCCCACACAAGAAACTTAGTAAACAACCTAGCAAACAGAATCAGGAAGATCTGCTCTGAACACAAGATTGAGGACGAACTGGGCTACCTCAGGAAAATTTTGCTAATGAACAACTACCCAGAGCGTTTCATTGATGTCAACATCAGACCACGGCAGATTCGCACTAGAGAGGATACCGGCAAGCAGGTTTCCCTAAACTTACCATTTAGAGGCGACGTACCAGCCTCAATAATTGCACGGCGGCTGAATAGAATAACTAAGGACAACTTTCCCAGTGTTAAAATTAATATGACATTTAGTACACAGAGAATCATGAGGTTGGATGCCAAAGATCAATTACCAATTCTCTCCAAATCATTCATAGTCTACAAATTCTCATGTATGTGCGGTAGCACATATATCGGACGTACGAAGAAGCAATTGATAAGCAGAATCCAGCAACATTTGCCACAGAAAATGATTAACAAAGGCTTGCCACCGTCAGGAAAATCAGCTATTTCCGATCATATATTGGCAACGGGGCACCCTGTCAATTCGACCAATTTCACAATTCTACATAAAGCAAAATCAGAAAAATTATTATTTATCTACGAAGCACTTTACATAAAACAACAAGCACCTGACCTTAATATTCAAAAGTTTCATCAACATGATATCCTTATCGACTGGCCAAGAATAACAAAATTCAACAACAATCTACTAGTATCCAGCCGAGAACAAACTGGCCCTCGACTAGAATCAACAAACGTACAATCGGATTGGCAACAAACTGAAGTGGAAATAACAGAGGCGCATCCGATGACAGAAGTCTCCAAACAATGTGAGGTTTTAACACTGCAATCAACACTGGCGTTGTTACCACGTGAAAACTTTGCGCAACGAGGTGAAACGATCAAATATACTGGGAAAAATAGCACTTGTATATGTAACAGTGAACAATGCGCAAAAATGGTTAATTCTCAAGCTACCAAAACAATAATGACAAGATCTCAGACATCACTTCGCAATACTGCGAGAATGACCTTTACATTCAAACACGCATACACACAAACACAAACGCATACACACTCACCAACTAGTCAAAACAAGAAACAGCAGTAAAAACGAGTCAGATTTGTTACCACTAGCATAATCAAATGAAAACCCAAAATGTATAAATATGTATGATTGTATAAGAGGTTATATATATATATATATATATATATATATATATATATATGATATTCATATTATATATATATAGTATACACGAAGGTATATATATATATTTATATATATATATATATGATGGAAATATATAGATATTTATAAAAGATATGGGAGGAACTAAATGGTTGTTTATATACTAATCTATATATACATGGCTGCCAGGGTGCAGATGTTTTTTATAAGAGTGAGTATATATATAATTATGAATAAGTAAAAAAATATAAAATTTATTATATAGGTATATCCGACACAGATATTTTATTGGAGAAACTAATTTATATGGGATATGAGTAATAATGTGTATTTGGCCGAGAGACGATTTTGTTAGTGTAAACTCCGTATTCGGTCTTGTCAAAGCGATAGAATAATACTCTATAGACTTTCAACAGTTTTTTAATCTCTTTGTCTATAACCGATTGCAAGCAGGATGGGATAAGCTTAACTGGGGGGCATGTGAGGATTACTGCAATATTGAAACCAAAATTTGTTGATCGTTCTATGCGTCCTTAACATGAATTAAAATATAGATATCAGTGATAGGCATGTATGTCAATACATTAAGTGTGCTTATAATTATTCAATAAATGTCACTTTAGTAAAACACACATATTTATAGGTAGTTGTATGCGCAGAGGGGGACAGGGATAAGTTATTGTATACATTTGAGTATTAGAGACTAGGTATGAAGACCGGATATTAGGAAAACAATTAAGAATACTTTTAGAATTAAAATAGATATAAATATATCTGTCTTGAATTAGGATACCACATTTGCCACAAATTGTGTTTTACTCCTGTGCGTATTTTGTCAACCCTGAAGATGAGACTGGAAATGAAGTCTCCACATATCGGGCAAAGAACAATGGAAAATCTGGATCCAACGTCATTTTCATTTAATCAGGTGATAAAAGGCTGAAAAAAAGAAGGGAGAAGCGAGAGCCCATCAATCGAAGCCAATAAGCAGAGCAACTGAAAACAATAAAAATTCAAGTTATTACCGACCTAAGAATGCCATCTATTTTCCGGCACAAGATAAATGCGGTCAAATCCACAACAAGAAGGACAGCACTGCGCACGAAAGTTCATCATTAAAAATGTATTTTTATGTAAAATATTAATTATACATATATAATCGTTCATAAAATACGTGATCGCATTATAAGCAAATTTGTCAATTTTTTCGTGATTTGGAGAATTGACTGACAATGCTTCGATTCTGTGTAATTACATCATTTTGGCAATACTTTCTTTCGCCAACTTGACATGGAAACTGTTCAGTTTTGACGATTTGTTGTCTATCTCGAGTATGCTTGCGACGCACCAAATTGAAATAGATTTGTGCAGGACGTGTTTATTCCCAATGAGTCAAATTTTAATTTTGCGAAAACGATCCTAATGATTTATTTTCGTAAGAATTTTTATATTCCTTCTCAAAGCCATATTGTTCCGCATTAACGAATTCGTCACTGGGATTCTCGGATGCTCAGTATTTGTCTAAAATCATTTTAATTTTAAATATTAAATAGAAATTTCTGAAATAGTCAGACACGTTCGGTAAACCTCTATCACACGGGCATTAATGTTAAGGTAATGTCGGTTAATTTTTGCGGTAGGGACAAGTAAGATAGGCAAATATATTTTCGGCCAATTTTGCTGCTGTTTACATATTATAATTGACGAGGTATGGTTTAGACGAATGTTATCTGAGCTTCCGTAACTACAAATATGTCTTAATTTCGTCAATATTAGTGTAAAATCGCCAACTGTATTGGATACGCGACTGCCTAAGATGGTTTTATTGACCCTCTACATGACAGGCAACTAAGATAACCACGCTGGAATGTAGGAGTCGCAAACTATAAAATCTAGCATTTTCATTACCGGAAGCAATGTGATTTTCAAAACTGGACACTTAATTAAGCCCCTTCATTCTCTCACTGAAAAACATACTACAAAATGAATAAGCGAATCTCAGGGGGATTGAATTGTAAAAAACACGGGTAAACCACGCATCCTGATTGTGTTTTTAATTTTAAACCTATTTTTCAACGGCGTGAATTTTCGTATCATTGTTACTATATGTTTGCATTAAAGAGCAAATACAGCTTCATTTGATCATCAACAAACTTAATTTAATAATTCTTCAAATCAAGTTTGCGAGCTTGAAGTAAACACCAATCCCATTGTATTTATCCAGTCGTCGAACAACATAATAAAACTACCGCCAGCCGCAACGCACTGACGGGTTTCGACCTTCATTGATCATCATCAGAGTACGTCGGCAAACTGACTATCAAGGATCAAACCGCATTGAATATATATGGAAATCAAATTTAGATATGCGGCTCTCACATCTAGCAGTCTCGCATATATTGAACTTGACTGGAAATATCGACTGCACAATTTCTATGCAGTCACGAACATTAACTGTTTGCAGCTATCGTCGCATAAACGTATATAGGAAAAACAATTTAATAATAATTAAATGCGCGCGTAGTGGTTACAATTCTTCAAATCAAGTTTGCGAGCTTGAAGTAAACACCAATCCCATTGTATTTAACCAGTCGCCGAACAACATAACAAAACTACCGCCAGCCGCAACGCACTGACGCGTTTCGACCTTCCATGATCATCATCAGAGTACCAAGGCAAACTGACTATCGAGGATCAAACCGCATTGAATATATGGAAATCAAATTTAGATATGCGGCTCTCACATCTAGCAGTCTTGCATACATTGAACTTGACTGGAAATGTCGGCAAAACAATTTACTAATAATTGATTGCGCGGGTGGTGGTAACAATTCTTTAAATTAAGTTTGCATAGAAATTGTGCAGCCGACATTTCTATACAAGTTCAATGTATCCGAGACTGCTAGAGGTGAGAGCCGCAGATTTAAATTTGATTTCCATATATATTAAATGCGGTTTGATCCTCGATAGTCAGTTTGCCGTCGTACTCTGATGATGATCATGGAAGGTCGAAACGCGTCAGTGCGTTGCGGCTGGCGGTGGTTTTGTTATGTTGTTCGACGACCGGTTAAATACTATGGGATTGGTGTTAACTTCAAGCTCGCAAACTTTATTTAAAGAAAAGTGACTAATGTTTCACAGTTATATAACAGTAATGAGTGAAAAAATTATATACCTGAAAGCAAAAATAATATTTTAGACAAATTATTAGTGGGATTTACGATAGAGAGAGTGAGAGGCAGAGAGAAGGAATACCTATCTGCTATGGGTAAGTTTATCGGGATAACTCACAGAAATGAGGCAAACTAAACTTCGCCACAACACCATTATGGCCAAATTAGTATTCGGGCAAGGCAGCATCAGCAACACAGCTTCCTTGCAACATCCACTTTATCACGTCATAAACAAACCAAACGTCGCAGCTAACTTTGCCCTACTAAGAAAAAAAGTTACGAAGTTGATTCTTCTAGACATCTGCAACAAGACCGCCACTGAGCTCGATTCGATACCATATTGCTAAAAGTTTCTAACCAAGAACTATGATGTGCATGAGGACCCCATCCCGGCAGACGAGTGGTTCCTATACTACTCAATTTGGATATAAGTGACTTCAACTGTTTCTGCCATTTCAAAATCTGTCCACCTTGTTTCTTACACCAATCTGGTGCTGAATTATAGAACAGAGCTCTACTGGGCAATCGAATTGAGGCCAAATGTATTACGTGACCGAGCCAACGAATTTGATGGAGTCTTATTTTGCTAAAGGGGAGCACTTATTGGCAGATCCAAAAATACGTCTACGGATGTCAAAGATAGTTATTCGTTGTTTGTAACCAACATGTGATATACTTCTCAAACAACGATGACCGAATGCCTGTCAGCGTTTCAAATCATCAACTCTATGAGGCCAAGTTTCAATAGCGTATAGTACGACTGCGCGTACATATGCATTGTAAACACGACCTTTAAGGCAATGTGAAATATTCGCGTTTCTCCATAAATGACGAAGGTTCTAGAAAGCTACTCTAGGTTTCGCGATTCGTATTCTCACCTCGTCGGACATATTGCCTACGTTATTGATAGAGCTCCCAAGAAATGTAAACATGTCGACTATGTGTAGATCTTCATTCTTAAGTCGCAACGTTGGAGTGAGTGGTGAGTGATCCTGTAACAGTATCTTACATTTAGAGGGTGCAAATTTCATACCGAAAGATGAAACCATGTCTGTTAATCTAAGTAGGTAAGTAGTAGGTATTCTGTTAATCAATTCAAGGTGGCCTGGGCAGCATCCCGATTGTCGAATAATAGTACGATATCGTCCTCACAGTCATGATCGCCTAGTTTATCGCCCGGAAGAACTTCAACTCCAGCATCCTGAATGTGTGGGAAAGTATTTCTTAATAGCATCGATTACAAAATTAAACAAAAAGGGGGAAAGTGGACAACCTTGACGAACACCACTGCTGGTTGTAAAGTTATGCGTTAATTGGTTGTAGACCTAAACGCGACCAGAATCTTTTGTGTAGAGAGCGCGTATAATATGAAAAAATTTTGTGGACACACCGATTTTCGACAAAATATGGAGTAAATAATTTAGATCCACCGAATCAAATACACCTTTGAAGTCTAGAAAGACGGCTATTGTGGGACGATGATATAAATGTCTCTGTTCAAGAACTTGCCTTTACGTAAAAGTATTATCCAAACAACCTCGTCCTGCACGAAATCCGGCCTGTTCCTTTCTTTATTTGATTTACGTGATGCGCTAAGACGACGTATTGTAATCGAAACAAATAACCGAGATAGGACCGGAGTCAAGCTTATACCACGATGGTTATCACACGAATTACGATTGCCTTTTTTGAACTTGGAATGATGGTCGACTCGTTCCAATCAAATGGTACGGTTTCCTCATTCCATAAATCATTAAAAAAATGGTCAACGCTCCTGAAATTATATCGCCTCCATCCTTAAACAATCCTGGAAGCAAATCATCGGGGCCCTGGGGCTTTGTGGCGTTTAAGAAAGTATTGCATCGCGCACTTCTAACTTGGATGGTTCTTCGAGACTAACATTGCACATTGTTGATGCAGACATGCTTTCGGGAATTGGAGCTGACGCGGGTGACCTAGAAAATTGATCTTTGAAATTTGCAGCCCACCTGTTAAGACGACTTATTTTATCGGTTATTAAATCGTTGTTACTATCATTTATAGTTTTACTAACTTTTAATTTTTTCGGACCTGTTGCGCAAATAAGGTCAAACAAACAGCGACTGTTACCTGACGCGAACGCTACTTTCATTTCTTCAGCCGTTCTGGTCCAAAAGTTTTCGAGATCCACTTTTAGACTGTGCTTAAATTGGCGTCTTATATTGCGACTGGTATTATTATGAGTCGAGCCAGGTGGAATTTGGCGCCTTATTTAGAGTATTTTCATAGATTATACAGAGAACCAATGATTATTTCTACGGGGGCCTGCAATGTCACATAGAGTATTACCTGCATTGTGCATAGTGGAACTTATCTTGGACCTAAGTGTATTCGGATTTTCGCCATCCAGACCTGTTAGATTAGACTTTATCATATTTTCATAATTTTGTCGGAAGTACGATTGTTATAGTTTGCCTATATCCATTTGGGGTTTATTCTTTATTTTTTTTCCCGAAAAATATTAATGCAAATCTACAACGGATAAGTGCATAGTCCGAGTCGACATTAGTGTTCAAAAAAGAACGCCAATCTATCTATAACTAATTGCTACATGATATATTTGAGTCCACCGTTGTTCGGGTGCTAGAGGACGCCATGTAGCACAACGTTTAACACGACGCCTGAAGTTTGTACTACTTAGGTATAGTCTATGTTCAGCGCAGCTTTCTCAAAAGCCGTTCCCCATTATCGTGCGCGTCCGGCTTAAAGTGTATCTTCCACCAAAATGAAATAGAAATCATCAGTTCCAATGACCTTAGATATGTGAAAGAGTGCAATACGTACATTGAAGAAATAAACAAATTCATGACCAAAAGCAATGGTCAAAGTTGACATTTTACTTGAAATTATTAGCAGAAGAATTTCCCAAAAACCTTCAACAGAACTAACAATTTGTTTAGGTAAAGCCGAGCAGAATTTTATTAATTTAGTCATGCCGAATAAAAATAATGCTTTCTATTGAAACGTGCAGATTAGCGTTAATTAACGAAAATCGGAACATTATGCCTCAATAATTACAAAGACGGTGAACGCAATAAAGTTTGAAGAAGCCTTTAGCCACTTGAACTGCTCTGAAATATGTTAGGACTCAGCATCAAATAAAGTAAACACAAGACATCAATTCGCTAAAACCATCGCGCACATTACGTGATCAGGTAAATGTCAAGACATAAAAAGTTGAAAGGTATTACATAATCATTAGAACATGCATGTTATTATGTAACTGTTCCAGAAATGGTGTCCCAATTTTTGCAAAGCGTCACCAAACAACACAGAATAAACTTTCAGTAGAAGAAATGAGTTAAAAAATTAAACCTTCTCAGAAATTTGTTAAATTATGCATGCAGATAAATAAATCATAACGAAATGCAAATAATCTTAGAGTCAATTTAACGGACACAAGCTAGCTTGTAAAAAGATGGCAAAAGGCATAAATCAGTTTCTGTCATTTTTTATGCTCTTTATTCGTCGTTATTTACTTTGCAAATATGAATAAAATCAGCTATTTTACTGTGATTCCACCATTTATTAATTTTCAATTGTTAAGCCAAATGTGATATCTCTTATTGCTTTAAAATTCGGTGTGAGTTGTACTATTTTGCATTTCTGGGCGTTCTACATTTGAACAGGAACGTTATGACAGACAATTTGTTCCATGACAAGCGCTCAATAAATTTAAAGTACACTAGCTTTTAACGCTAGCGTCGAGACGTATTTAAGTCATTTTCTATGCCAATAATGCAATGATTACCGTAACTAGTATACTGAACTAATTAACAGCATACCAGTTAAATGCTGTTTGTTGCGGAGAGCTAATATATATGCAAGTATGTATTAGGTGTTGCGAACCTAGTAACGAATTATATCAGTTTTGACCAGAAGGATAAACCAAAGGCAGCATGAACGGAAAGTATAATTTCATGCACATTCGTTTCGTGCCTACTGGTGACTCATCAGTAGGAGCCGGTATTAAGCCCTTTAACCACTATATATTTTGGTCAAGAATGTGGGATAATAGGACGGTACAATCTCCTAGACGAATGTGTAAACCTGCAATAGTGAAGCTAACATCGTATAGTCTACGACAATGCGACTTCAACGCTAAATCACACTATATAATATATATACCGAGTCTGTAAAGGATACTAACACTATGGCTATTGTGTTAGTAACCGATACCAACATTATTGTACCGAAAAGGTACACGTACTAACACTATGGTTTCCGAGTCGGAACATGGTTTATCCTTCTGATCAAAACTAAAATAATTTGTTACAAGTTTCGCAACACCTAATACATACTTGCATATATATTAGCTCTCCGCAACAAACAGTATTTAACTGTATATATTGAATTGAATGATGTCTTGCTAACCTCGAAATGTGATAACTGATATCGATCAAGGCCAGGGTGTATGGATTTACTGGAGTAACATGTGTTCAGAAATTGTTGTAATTCTCAATTTCGGTGAACTATAGCATAAATTTATATCAATCATATTGGTACCATGTTCCGACTCGGAAACCATAGTGTTAGTACCATGTACCTTTTCGGTACAATAATGTTGGTATCGGTTACTAACACAATAGCCATAGTGTTAGTATCCTTTACAGACTCGGTATATATATTATATAGTGTGAGTTAGCGTTGAAGTCGCATTGTCGTAGACTTTATACGATGTTAGCTTCACTATTGCAGGTTTACACATTCGTCTAGGAGATTGTACTGTCCTATTATCCCATATTCCTCACCCAAATATATAGTGGTTAAAGGGCGTAATACCGGCTCCTACTGATGAGTCGCCAGTAAGCACGAAACGAGTGTGCATGAAATTATACTTTCCGTTCATGCTGCCTTTGGTTTATCCTTCTGGTCAAAACTAAACTAATTTGTTACTAGTTTCGCAACACCTAATACATACTTTAATTAACAGCATGTTTGCGGTAATTGAACCGAATATTTATGCTGACATACAAGTCAAGTAAGCATGCTTTATTTTTCAAATTGATAAGATCAGCTCATTCGGCCCTCACATTCAGAACAAGACACGTAATGAGCATGCTATTCTTCCAAAATTAGCTATGAAACCGAAAACAATGCAAATCATATCAATCTTTTAATTAATTCCTAATTAGATCATGGTGTAACACGCGAAATTCATCAATAACATAGTGAGTGCTCCATATATTGTTCGGATTTCCCACATTATATAAAATTAGGAAACCCGAAAAAGGCAGATGCGTTGGTTTTGATTTTTTCAACATTTTCGCGTAACTATTTTGAAAAATTGAAACGAAATAATCATAATGACTTAAAAATTGATTTATTCTAAATTCGTTTTTCTATCACGTTGCCGTCAACAATATTGTGTCATAAAAATGTACTTCATGGTTAGCAATTCAATAGTTTAAAATATTACAAGCTAGTTAACGTTTTCCTTATGAAAGTAATTTTACATTTTTAAATTTTACTATATGATTTGTTTTTTTAATCCACATTGTGAAAATAGATTTTAAACGCCCCAGCTTCAAGTAAAAGCCTTACGACGTTACAAAGTCAGTTAGAAGCCAAGGATGACTGAGTTTGTGTACTGTTGGCAGGCCCTTATTAGGGCCGGTATTTCGTTCTCCTGCAAATGCCGAGAAAGTTAGTGAGAGAAGCAGTGTCCAGAAATACTCATAGACACTTGAGACCAGCTCTGGTTGCCTGGGTTGTTGTTCCGTCTGTTGTGACGTTCACATCAGTGGCGAGTGAGTAGCAGAGTAATCTCGTTGAAGATCTGCAGTAACTGGCGCACTTTAGGGTCCAATACGTAGATGTGGCTCCGTCTCATTAGTTGTGCAGCAGCAAGATTGGCGTGACTGAAATTCACAATTTGTGTGAAGCAATTCCAAAAATCAGCGTAGCTGACGACAGAAGACAGCATGCACACGTAGCGCACAGAAGAAGGGAAACGCGACAACAGACTGGCATGGTAAATAAACCATGATTAAATGGCCATATAGCGAATGCTCGCACGCCATTGGTTAACGGCAAATTTCGCTTGTTTTTAATTGGTGCCGCGTAAATTGAATTTAAATTTCATTTACGCAATATGTCGGCGAATTGTTCTTGAGCCGTTACAAGTTCTGCAATGACACATGTTTTATAAAGCATGCGTAAACTACACAGAAATAAATGACATTATTCCGCGAGATAACTCTAATTCCAAATCTTGTATTTTATATAGAATATTTTTATATGCATATGGGAATAAGTGCAGTTAGGAACACACATCGTAAAACAAAAATAAATAAAGTTATGTTTGCACACAAAATATGTTTCTCAATTTAAATTATTTATGCACAAAAATGACTAAACATAAATTTTAAAATATTCAGTTATTTCCCATTTATATGCCTTATATTACAGACGCAAGTAACTGACATTAGAACAGAAATAAAATTTAGCTTTCATATTTAAACAGGACATCAAGCATTAATGTCTTTTTATTTTAGAATATTGAAATGAAAAACAATAATATATCTACCAACTAATTTCCAGGTAATCTAAGCAACTGATATCGAAATCGACTATATTTGTATTTTAGTTACGAATCAACAATTTTAACTTGTTGCATACCGCTATGATATTTCAAAATTTTCGATTTTATTATTGTAAATAATCTTTGGTGATAGTAATTGTTTAAAACAAGTTTGCAAACATGAGATAAACACCAATCAAATTCCGTTTACACAGATGCACAATCTGGCAAAATTTCTTTCAGTCAAATGAATTGAGGTTATCCGATTCGCTATAGTAATGATGAAAGTATGGCAGAAGTTAATCAATAGAATCAACCAGTACTAGAGCATTAATGTTTTGTAAATAAGATATGTGGTTTTTGCCCCTAAAAGTATGGCACGAATTTTATTTAGTATTATCTATCGGTTCATCAGTTTCTTAGGCGTAAATTATGCAGCTTCCTCCACACACTGATGAGTTATTCATTAAAATATAGATTATTTCGCTGTACGTTGTAACATTTTCTAATAAGTTTGTGATTTTAGTTAAATATGGATGGCTGATCTGTGTTTATCTAATATTCGGAAAAGTGGTTTGAAAATTAATGTCCCAATCGGCGCAACCAATAAGTTTTTAATTGTACAACAAATCGATGTCTGGTTTAATTTGTCAAAATGCTAAGTTTGTGAGAGAATTTGTATAGCGCAGGTAAAATTTCATGCTATGCAAATGTATGAAAAGCTACCAAGCGACAGCCGCTTTATTTTTCTCATACGTGAATTGATCGTCTATCACTTTTCTCCAGTTCGAATTCATATATCTTTAAGCAACTTAAAATGTTGAAAAACTGAAGTCGTTGAGCAATGTTTTGCGTACACTCACACAAAATGTGATTTATGATTTATTCATGATTTTCAAATGTGTTCTGGGACCTTTTAATGATTTTTGCTGTTTATCTAACGTTAAGGGAAATCCTTATTAAATATTTTGATTACAGAAGATAAGAATAATACGTTAGGAAAATTGAAATATTGTCAAACCTCTTGTCAACCAGTCATCTCAATAGCCATGTTTACTTTTAAGTAAAAAAATACATTTATCTTATCGATTGGAATTTTATGATTTAAATTCTAAAAGCAAAATTATGATCCACGCGTTTAGATTAATGACCACATTAAAAAATTATTAAACAAATCTTCAATACTGGAACCTATTTTCACAAATAAACGAAAATGGATTGCGCAGGTGGTGGCAAATATTATTTAAATCAAATTTGGGAGCTTGAAGTAAACACCAGTCTCATTGTGTTTAATCAGTCGTCAAAAAAATAACATAACTTGCGCGAGTCGCACGCACTGACGTGTTTCGAGCTTCCGTGATAATAGGCAGAGTAAGAAACCAAACTGACTAGCGAGTATCAAACAAGATTGCACATGTATGGATAGCAAAATTAGATTTGCGGATCTCACATCTAGAAGCCTCGCATGTATTGTACTTGACTGCAAATTTTGGCTGCGCAATTTCTATGCTTTCCGAAAATTAATTGTTTGCAGCTTGCGCCACAAACATATATAGGCAATATAATTAAACAATAATATATTGCGCGGATGGTGATAACAATACTTTAAATGAAGTTTTCGAGTTTTATTTAAAATCAAGTTTCATTGTATTTAACCAGACAACGAACAACATCGCAAAACTACCGTTAGATGGACACACTGATGCGTTTTGACCGTCCATGATCTTCATCAGATAAGCCGACAAACTGACTATCGCGGATCAAACCGCATTGAATATATTTGTAAATCAAAATTAGATATGCCGCTCTCACATCTAGTAGTCTCGTATATAGTGTACTTCAAGAGAAAAGTAAGCTGCACAATTTCTATGCAATCACGAACATTAAATATTTGCAGCTTTTCGCCACACACATGCATATAGGAAATACAATTAAACAGTTCGTGACAGCATAGAAATTGTGCAGCCGTCATTTCCAGTCAAGTTCAATGTATGCGAGACTGCTAGAGGTGAGATCCGCATATCTAATTTTGCTTTTCACATATATGCAATGCGGTTTGATCCTCGCTAGTCAGATTGCCGTCTTACTCTGATGATGATCATGGAAGATCGAAACGCGTCAGTGTGTGGGACTGGCGGTAGTTTTGCTATGGTGTGGAACGTCTGTTTAAAATCAATGTTATTTGTGTTAAATTCAAGCTCGCAAACTTGATTCAAAGGATATCTTCTCAACGCTTGTCAGCTCTTAAGTTTAAAAAACTTTAAAATTATTAACTTTCGCGTTTAAAATTTTTTAATTACTCATAATCATGTGTGGCACTGGATCTAAAATTTTAAATTTACCAGCCTTTGTGAAACCTACAAACTGATAGACACATTTTAAATATAAATTCTCATGATAAATTATGCACCATTATAATCAATGCATAATTATAAGTGCAACGTAAAGCTTTTTCCTCCATGCAAATGTGTAACGGAATTAGTTAAACTTTACTGTCCGACAGATATATCATTATGAGAATTCTAATAAAGACAAAGCCATGGCCTGCGACTAGCGTTTTCTTTTAAAAAAAATAATTAAATTAGTGAGCATCAGCAAAAGGGCTGTAATTAGTGAAATTTCTTAATCAGCAAATTACCTGTTAACTTACTCGGGCATATGTAACGTTATCAGTTACATCAAATTGCATCATAAATTTGGTCAAGATTTACTTTTGAGGAACTGATGCAAAACAAAATTTTGCCGTGTGACAACATCTGGTATGTAACAAAACGTCTAATTACATTTAAATTTAAATATAGAATTTCAAAAGCAAAACCATTTTATAATGCTTTTCACTGAAAGACAAATTATGATACGAATAAAAATTCAAATGTAATATTATGCGAAAATCTGTTCGTAAAAGGACTTTTAAAAAAATCAATGCCTAAAGTTGGCTCTCGTAACCGTTATGCATAAGAAAAATTATCAACTTAAGTTTGACACGTAATAGTAAGACTTGTTAATAATGAAAATTAAAAAAGGTACACACGCATCACAAAAATTCCTTTATAATAAATGGGTGATATGATTAAATTTGCAACATAAAATGTAAAATTTTCTGTAAAATATCCAACAGGATTATGTAAAGGAATATGAAATTCTTAAAAATAAAATTATGGAAAGATAATGTGGATTTACAAATGTCATCATTATTTTTTGTATATCCAAGCTCATTTTCCAGATAATGTAATTTAGCAAATGCCTATACAAGAGCTGACCACGATGTTCTAACACAAAATCGGGTTAATTAAGCTAGATTAGTTGTGTAAATTTATCCGTTTGCTAATTTCATTGGTGTAAAGTTTAATTGTAATCAAATAGAGAGCCAAGCAATTTCAAGCTTGAATTGGGAAAATTTAAGCATTATAAGCAATGTAAACATTCGAACGTTTAAACTTCTTACGAGACATTTCAAGAATTTTTTTATAAAATCAGTAAAATTTATTTAATTATAATCTCAGATACCAAACGCCAATCAGAAACCACATTTTTGGGTCTCTACAAAAAGACATATTCACCAGTATCTATTTTTTAAAACATGATCACAATTTATTTTGCAATCTGTATTAGAATTAAGAGATTTTGTAAAGTTGAAATAGCCAAAATATTTAAAACATCATTTTTATTACTGGATAATTTAAAGGCATTTTTCAAATAAGTTTTTACATATTTCTTCACAATGATCAATTTTATAATTCTTCATAACTTGTAAAGTTTTTGTATATCGCCTTTCTCAAACGGGAATAAATCCATTGGAACATAATACGCAAACCGAACAAATACTTAAGACATTGATAATATAACAGATTAAATCAAAAGGTTTTTTTATGAAAATATTACGTAACAAAGTACACTTCAAGGAATATTTTCATCACTGTTTTTATTAAAAAATGTTTTATTGCATTATTCAGGATTATTTGGAAAACTAGATTATTCATTAAGCATATTTTGCAAGCCTGGGACAAAATTACTCCAATTCAATCTAATCAGTCACACAACATATTAAAACTACCACCATTCACACGTATGGACGCGCTTCGTCTTAAAGGGTTATGTTTGGGGCACAACGACATTCTCATTAACCAAGATCAAACCGCAAATCATGCATAGGGAAAGGAATTTTAAACATGAGGCTGTTATTTTTGCTTGTCTTGCATACATTATACCAGGCTTGAAATGTAGATCCCAAAAATAACCTGACGGTAGATTTGTCATGGTGTGTGATTTGTTAAATATAATCAGTTTGGAGTTTATTATATATATATAAATAGGTAATGTACTAAGAACAAATGCTATCAATTTAGAAATGCATATATGAGATACGCTGTATGTCTACGATGTTCCATTTTGAATTATGTAAGAAATCTCGTTGACGTTAAGTATAGTGCAAATAATAATAATAATAATAATATTATTATTATTATTATTATTATTATTATTATTATTATTATTATTATTATTATTATTATTATTATTATTATTATTATTATTATTATTATTAACAAACTTTTATCAATAAATCTTTAATGCCTGAGTGGGAAAATATATGTTAGACGAAATTATTCATCTGTTATAAAAAAAATTGGGCATTTAATAAAATTGACTTTTATTTGAGATTATAAATTTTCCTGTATTAGATTAACAACAGAATGTAAAATTCGGCTGAATTATTTCAAGAGTTAAAATCTTTTGCCAATTATAGAAAATAAATTTCGCCATGTACAGCTTCAGTAAACTATATCTCTTTGTTTGATGTTTTGGCTTATTTAACTGTCCGTATTTTCATTAATTGTTTCCCATGTAGTACTTTTTATATTGACAATTAGTACTTTAAAACGAATAACAAAGCAGATAAAAGGAATCGAAAGGTACATTTGACAAACGTATTTTTTGTAAACATTTGGAAGTCTCAAATAAAGCTGAAATTCATTTTTCAATTCTAAATTGAATTCATGGTTTATTCTACAGAATTTATATAAATGATCTAACAATATTCATCCCAGATACAGCAGACCCAACCCAAGTACTCAGAAAATCCAGTGAAGTCCATCCAGAGATCAAAATCACGCTTGATGTTGAACGAGAATAAATAATTCCCGTCTTGAACAACCATCTCACTTCAAAAAATAATAGTAATTTTACATTGGAATCACAGAAAATTTACTTCCATTGAGTAGCACATTCATTATAACAGTATTTTAGCAAAATGGCAGCGCAGAAATCTGGGTAAGAACCTAGCAAAGCAAATCAGGAAGATGTCATCTAAACAAAAGATCGTGCAAGGCTAACAGATGGAACTTTTCCTTATAACCAGTTGCCCTGAGTGCCTTATATATGTCGAAATCCGTCCAATTTCGTTTTGAACAAAGGTGGATAGAGCAAAAAAGGTTTTCTAAACTATCCATTTAGAGGCAAGCGCCTGCCTGCAATAATTGCTCAGCGATTAAATCAATTCACTAAAGCAAATTACTCTAGGACAAAATTCAAAATCAATTCAGCACACTGAGAAATATAAGGTTGGATTTCAAGGATCAATTGTCACATCTCTCAAAAAATTTTATTATCTAAATATTTTCATGTTTGTATTGGAAGTACAAAAAAGCATTTGATTAACAGAAACGAACAACACTCATTGCAGAATTTGATTAAATTGCTTCTGGCAATGTCAGGAAAATCGTCTATCTGCAAAATATAATTGACCCGGGGCGCCCAACCAATTTATCGAATTTTTCAGTTATTCACAAAGAAAAGTACCGTTATAAATCGGTTATTACCCGCATTGCTATTAATTAGGTCTACACTTATTTTTTAAATATATATGAGAAAAAAGAACCGTAATCCATGGAATTTCTTTGTAAATAAATACAAGTGGCTACAGTCATTAATCTGAATTCGGTAAAATTTTCGCTGATCCAATCCAAACTGTACATTATATGAGCGAAAATATTAACTAATCGTGAATATTGGTTGCAGATACTGAGGGAAAAAATGATTGATTAATAAATTTTAGTACATATTATGGTTCTATTTTCTCATATTTAAAAAAATCATGAAATTAGTAAACATAAATATATTTATGCTATTTCAGTTGACAAATAATTAATTTAACAAAGCATAATTATAATATGAAGAAAGCAAAAAAAATAAAAATCGCAACTAATATTACTTTAATTATACAAATGTTCAATTAAATACATTTCCCCATGTAATATGGTATGTGTTCTATAATAAAAGATTGGGTATAATTACTTGATGCCATATAGATTCTAGCTAAATGAAGGGCTAACCTAGAAACGTTAGTTAGAAAAATTTTTTTTAAATGCAGCAGGGTGGCTCAGTAGTTAGAGCACCAGATTCCGAAGCAGACGTGCCCAGGTTCGAACACCATCCGCGGCAAATTCTGACCAGTACGTGATGAGTACCCAATAAGGACGAAACCGGTATACTGGATGAATTGCCTTTTCTACTCTATATGGTGCTAGGTGTATACTCACAGATGTGTGTACATAATGAGTCAGGTGTTTATATCAAGATCTTAATCTTGATTTAAATTTTAATTGCCAATTTCTTTATGCTACAAAAGAAATCGAAAGTATTATTTTCGGAAACAATTTTAAAATACAACACGTATGAAATTGGATGAAATGCAATAGAATAAGAACAGCTTGCTAGAAGTGGGAAAACAACATGCAGAATTTGGACACACAAATGCACCCTCAAAAGATATTTACTTGATCATATTCAAATCTCGTACAAACATCTTTCGTTTATTTAGCTGGTTATTATTGATGCTGCAGATATAACGACACAAATCAATTCGCCGACATATTGCGTAAATTAAATTCAATTCAATTTACGCTGCACCAATCTAAAAAAGCGAAATTTTCCGTTAACCAATGGCGTGCGAGCAGTCAAATCAAGGCTTTTTAAGCTCGGTGAATTTACCATGCAAGCCAGTTGTCGCGATTGTCTTCTGCTGTACATTAGGTATGCGTGCTGTATGGTATCGTCATTTACGCTGATTTCTGGGCTTGCTTCACAAACATTGGCAATTTCAGTCAAGCCAATCTTGTTGTTGTACAACTAGTGAGACGGATCAACATCTACAGTTGATCCCTTCAGTGAGTCAGTTACTGCAGAATTTCAACGAGATTACTCAGCTACTCACTCGCCACGATTGTCAACGCCACAACAGAAGGAACAACAACCCAAGTGAACCAGAGCTGGTCTCGAGTGTCGAGGAGTACTTCTAGACACTGCTACACTAATTGAATTTCTCGGCATTTGCCGGAGAACGCAATAGCGGCCATAACAAGGGCCGCCAACAGTACTTACTCAGCCATTCTTGGTTCCTAACTGACTTTGTAACGTCGTACGGCATTTACTTGAATTTGGGGCATTCATACACATAACAGCTTCTGCTTTGCGTAAATATTTATGTGTTTTGCTTTGAAAAGCAACTGAGAATCTGTTTAATAATGTACTGTTATTTTTATACTCAAAGGGTCATTGCGTTGCGGCACATGCATCCCGTTGATACCTGCTTGTAATATTTAAAATTCTTTAATTCACTAATCTACTAATCGGCTAGTCCGGCGATCATAGCGTGCTATTGAATTTTTATAAATGAAAAATGTTTGCGTGTTTGAATTCTGAAATCTGGGGCATTTTCTTGCATAAACAATTATTGACTATGCTTTACGCATCCTAGAAGCCGCTGCATTTGTTAATTCTTTGAGTTAATTTTTGGAATGATGTGTACCTTCAAATAATATCCTTTAAAAGTATTGTCAATCATTGGTACCAATTTACTGCTTGATTTCGTTGTTTTTATTTCGTGTTAGCTTCCACTAGAATATGGTGACACTCGTTCTCGGAAAAATTTGTCCTAATCGCCAATAGTATCTGGCACTGAAATGCAACAAAATCGAGAAATAAATCACACATATCCGGAACTTGAAATATTTCTGTAAAGACTACAAAAGAGGACCGCGCTTACCTGATATTTACTCGAAGAATTAATAAATGACAGTTAAAATTTTGAGTGTTCTATATTTAAATAATGTTTTTTTTGTATGACACAGAACCTGACATGCAAAACTCCTTGTAATTGCACAGCTCTATATTTATTATCTATAAAAGTCCAGGTGGGATCATTACGTTAATGAAGATTAATAAAGTAACAAATTCAAGATTATTGGAAATTACACACAGCTGGCAAATTCTAGAACATTAAAGCGATATTTGCGCACATTTAAATTATTCATACTTAAAATCAGGCGGATTTTCAACTTTTTATAGCAAAATACAAAATTTATTTTGTTCGCAAATGAAACAACCGTTATTTCAGTTAAATAAACAAAAGAATTTCGCCCAAGATTTGAATAAAATGTATGTATAGTTTGTGCATGTGCGCTGATTCAGGATGTGCGTTTCCTGTTTCCTATTTGATTTTAAAAATACACACACACACACACACACATATATATATATATATATATATATATATATATATATATAATATTATTATATTATATTATAATAATAATAATAATTATTATTATTATTATATATCATAATAATATATTAATAATATGTAATATATATATATATATATATATATATATATATATATATTCAATACAAATTAGACCCCGTTGTTTTTCCAAATTGACTATATATTGCTCTAGATAGAAATAATGGTCTACTTGTAATCAGGTTTTGTGTTCCTGCTCGATAATAAATTTACGCTTAAGTACACGAGTTACATTTTATTTCAAACTAGAAATGCAAAAATTTCTGTATCTATTTATTCTAATTGTAATGTTTTTATGCATTGTTCGAAGCGATAGATAGTTTTAATAGTTTTATGCATAATTTATCGGCTTTGTTCAACAGCCCGCTGTTTAATTGTTTCCTTATTTAGCTTTTTCTCTATGAATTTATTTTGTGTGTTTATTGACAGAACGAGTGTATTATCTATTTCGTTAAATTTTATGAAAGTCACTGAATCAATGTTTATATTTGCTATATTTTGACTGGACAAGCTACAAGCGTTATGAATGTAAATTAGATTTTACTATTTGAACTTTGTTCTGTGGATATTTGGTGTGAGTTCTATTAAGCAGTGAAGCAAGACCGCATAAGAATTGGTCTCTGCACCTTGAACATTTAGTGGTATTAGAACTAACCATCTCGCATGCCATTCAATTACGCGCATGCAATAAAGAATACCACGTACTTTATGGAGAGTGTTACTAAAAATAGAAAGAAATTCAAAACTATCGTTTAGCTATTTCATCGTTAAAACCTATAGTATAATTTATCGGTTATGGGTATCAAATTACGACTTTGTTAATGGCACGAAAATAACCGTATCATCTCCAATCCTAAATTTGCTTCTTGGCTATATTGTGCTATATATATATAAAGTATATAATATATATATATATATATATATATATATATCAACAGGACATGTATTGTATAACTCTTCCATCATAATGTCTTTGTCTCATTTTCTCAAAGCGTACATCAAATGTGCTGTGTTTCTTACTGAATTTAGGTAATAGGATACTTATTATTTCAATTCCAAAATCTGACGTCTTTCAAAAGGTCTTTCGTAGAAAGATGACTTTAAAAACGTGTACTGAAGAAAAGGTGAAGTATGACTATCAAAAAAGCAGTGATGCCGCACCTAAACAAAAGACAATTTATGTCGGTTTAATCTTCAATGGGGGCGGGCTGTCAAAAAATGTTTACTCTAGATATAATAAGCAGTGGCTGTTTTGACAATTATTACAAAATAATGCTACTTTATACAATAAAACGGTAGCTAAACAAAAAGTATAAGTTATATGGTCTCATCGATCAAAAATTCCAATTTCAATTGTAGTAGTGCCGCTGTTTAATCAGAGAGAGAGAGAAAGAGAGGAATAATTTTAATGCTTCAAATTATTATTATTTATTTATTATTAGAAAATTTAAAAATAGACCACGATACTTAATCGAATTATAGTAGCGTGATTTTTTTTTAAATTTACAATAGAAATTGATGATTTTTTTTCATCAATGTAAATAAAAATCACTGATTACACGGGTGGTGATAGCTGTTCTAGAATTCAATTTTGCAAGGTTGATATAAGCACACAAAAAACTTTATTTAACCAGTTGAACAAAATAAAATCGACTGAAGACCACACGTACTGACGTATTTCGAACTACTATGATCAACTACGGAGCACGACGGTAAACTGACTAATAAGAATTAAACCGTAATTCATATATTAGAAAAGTAAATTAGATGTGTTCCTCACCTCTAGTAGTCTCGAATAAATTTTACTTAACTAGAAGATGCGCTTTTTGTATGCAGTCACTAATGACAATTTTTTGAAGATTTTACACCATTTTAATAAGTTATACAATTAAACAAGCATAAATTGCGCGGGAGGAAGAAACAATACCTTAAAAAAAGTAGATTCAACCAGTCGGAGAACAAAGCACATCCGCCGACAGTCACACGTACTCACGCATTTCAACTTCCAGTATTATCATCAGAGTACGGTGGCAAACTGACTACCGATTATAAAATCATAATGCATATACATGGACCCATCTGAAATCTTATAATAATTGAAGTTCCATCTAGCCACTTCTGTAAGTTATAATGAATTGTGGTATAATTCCACTATTTTGATTTTATATACATCTATTATGATTCTAATTTATAAATGGTAATATATTAAGAAGGCAAAAATCATTAAATATTGACACCTTATATTGTTTTCAATATTTTGGCAAGATTTTGAAAGAATTAATTCGCTGAAATTTATTTACCCAAATGCATTATTGGAAGTAGAATTTATATGCTTCATAAGTGGCTAAAAAAGGAACATCTTTTTAATTGTATTTTGTGTGCCACATGCATAATTGGTTAGATTTATGTTTTGGCCAGTGATTTAATTTGTATTTTAATGTCACTTCATTTATAAAATTATTACATCTAGTCAACCGCATAAACTCAGAAAGTTGCTCATTCTGCTTAACCTAAACTATGATTGATAAAGGTGTTTTATGTGTTTGCGTTTTTCAAATTTTTTCATTATTGCCCTGCCTAGTCGATGCTAATTCTTTCTTCGCGAGGCGTGTGTATCTAATCTGTTTATCATAAAACTGATTTCGAATTTACTGCTACCACTTCTAATGTTGCATCTGGTCACGATTGTGTAGATGGAATTTGATGTGCCTGCTAAATAGACGTGTTTACCCCATTTATTCGCTGTCAGCAATGTCTTATTTCGATGATTTGAATTTTCCTCGACCCTGTGTTATAAGCACATCAAAACTCGCAAGCACTGACACCTTCAGACCTTCCATGCTCATCATCTATGCAGAATAAATGCAATGAGACTGGTGTTTATTTCAAGCTCGCAAAGTTGATTTAATGAATTATTACCACCCGCCACACAATCATTGATTGGTTAATTGTATTACCTATTTATATATATGGTGAAAACTGCCTAAAGTTACTGTTCGTGACTGCATAGATACTGTGCAGCCGACATTTCCAGTCAAGTACAACGTATGCGAGACTACCAGAGATGATAGCCACATATCCAATTTTACTTTTTATATATACGTATTGCGGGTTGATCCTCCTTGTTAGTTTTACGTGGTACTCTGATGATGATCATGGAAGATCTTAATGCGTCAGCACTTGTGACTGGCGTTAATTTTTCTATTTTGTTCGACAACTGGTTAAATACAATGGGATTGGTGTTTACTTCAAGCTTGCAAACTTTATTTAAAGAATTGTTACCACAACAGGCGCAATCAATTATTGTTTAATTCTAAGCATTTCTTGCTGACTCAGATGGCTAAATGTTTTCGAGCTTACGCTTGTAATATTTTAGAGTGTTGCTTGGAAGAATAATAGGCAACCATGTAAACAAATATCTGTATGATAAAATATGTGCACACTGTTCTCTAACTGAAGATAGACTAAACCTAGTTATGCAGATAGCTGTCACTACACGTATGACTAGACGTCAAAAATTTATAAAATATATGATATAAACAGACACATGAAAAAATCCGCCGGAATAAAATCCTTAATGGTGACTCATGTAACAATAAATTCACACGCAAGCGCTACAATATATTAGAGGAGAAACGTGACTGATCTAACCGAACCAGGAGTATTGCTGTGAGCAAGTTGTCGAGAGAGATAAAGAGCAGTTGCATATCCTGCAAATGAATGCGCAATACTTATTTCTATATTATTCACACTGAGTTTTGAAAATTTATTAAACACACATAAAGCACTGTAAGACAGATAGCATGAACGCTTGATAATTGTTCATAAAAACAATATAAAATTTGACCGACCGCGAATAAATGAAATTAAACACACTTACAATAATCACAAAAAAACGTCATCGTTACAAGCCTGTCTAAATGTCACATAAGCAACAAAATTGGCGAACACAACGTCAGATAGACGAATGAAGACGCGTAGTAAAAGAACTCAACAAGTTTGCCGAGATGAAAATGTTTTACTAGTCATACAAAACACACACACGCAAAGCCCAAAAACAGAATCAAGATGAATTTTCTTCAATGAGAAACAAATGTACTCAATTTCAACAAACATACTGAATGCGAAGCTCATATTAGTCAATAACTAACATCAAATAAATCATCAGACAACATACAGCTAGAAAGCGAGATGGTTTTAAAAATTTATTAACTCGCCAATTCATGAACTTAACCGTCCACATATGTGACGTATATAATAGAACCTAAACAAACATCATTAACGCATTCATACATCTTACATATTCAGCGTGCAAGTACGTGTTGGTGGAGTCGAGCTTCAGCGAAATATGTTATCAAGATCTTATCTAAACTACTCAAAAATAAATTTATCCCAATCTATTCTGTCAAATGAATGATGTAATCTTGAATAGAAATTATGTGGTAGAATTTGATGATACAAATTTTTCAATTTAGACTTTAGGCTACATTTCGTTTGGAGATCTGCAATTTTCCAGTGCGCGTCCTTGTCTCACACCATCGAAATTATTTTTTAAGCGACTTAGAGTTTCTGTAAGACTTCCCATCAAGTAGAGTCTATGTGGCGTGCATCGACCTGAAGACTTCGCTATCAAACGCCCTCTCCCAATATAGAGCAAAAACAGTTCAAGCTGGAAAATTCAAATTGAATAGAATATTTTGGCGTTATTTGGATTTTGTTTATGCTGTTCACATATACTTTTACACTGCATCAGTTTGCAAGGGCATTTCGACATAAAGTCCTGTTTCTTCTTTTCTGAAAATTCGTCAAGCACTTGCAAGAATTTAAGTTAACCAACTGATTTGATGAAAAAGCCATACGGTCTTCACTAGATGTAAATACTGTTTAGAGCAAAAGTTCATATATGATTTAAAATTATATCTAGATTTCGGCAATGAAAACAGTGGACGAACGTAAGACACCGACGCATATATATATATATATATATATATATATATATATATATATATATATATATATATATATATATATATATGTGTGTGTGTGTGTGTGTGTGTTGTTTGTGTGTGCGTATGTGTGAAACGATTTTCGAGGGTGAAATTTATATATATTTATGGACACATTTATTCCTCCAAATGACGATTAAACTTAATATTATTATTAATGTTACACCAAAAATACTCTTCAATTTTGCTATGGATGAAATTCTTACAGAATAAACTTCTTCGTTGTTTTTAATTTTTAATTTTTACAAATTAACTTATTTTCACTTGGTGCGGCAATGTTTATATTGAACGTGTTGCAATTATTATGGGAGATTACCTATACATTTGAGGCTGAACTATTGTTGTTCGGCCCAAATTTACAATATTAATTAAATTGTATAATAAAATTAAATATATAATTTAAATTTTGAATGGCCTAATGCTTTTTTTAATCTTATCTAAAAAGACAGCGGGCAACAATTAGCGCGCACTTTCTGGGATATAATATTATAGTTTAGCATTATCATAATACGTACAATTTTTTTATTTTCACGAATAATTAATTTACGTGGTGTTTTAATGAGAAATTATAATAGAATTGTTACTTATCATAAAACAATATTGCACGCGTAATATTAGTTTTTCAGGCTACGCACAACACAAAACTTTTAAAGGTCGACAACGACTGTCATTAAAACCAAGACTTGACAAATCTCAGATTTTCACTAGGTCTACATCGTATACCCCCGTAGATGTTTGTCGTTGTAGACGTACCATATTGTTTTTTAGGCCCATATTTCCTTTCAAAGTCTAGACTGATAATTCATACAGCTAAAGTTACCTTGCTAGATCAAGTTACGCATTTAAGTATACGTTCATTTTGTGGTTGTGCCAGTCATTAGGTGTTTTCATTCAAGAGCAATGACTCGCTCAAATCCACTAATTCACGAGTACTTAGGATCGTGAGAAGTTTGCCGAGGATTACAAATATTCAAATTTCCGATCCCATCAATCCAGGTAGAGTAATTATGCGGAAATGTATATCAGAAATGTTACAGGCTGCGAAGGATATTATTGATCAGATGCTGGACGACTGCATTACTTCTCCTAGTTATAAACCGTGATTGTCGCTGATTTACGTGGATGCATATATACACACTGGTGATGGGAAATAATGTGATTATCTTTCCCTCAGCAACGTTACTATTCCGGATTGTAATCCGACAGAAAATGTTAAAGAAATAATTAATAATATAATTCAAATAAAATGGTTTACAGTGCATAGTCTTAAATTAACTGACCTTTAGATTCCAATCGATGAAGACAGCATCGGAAAAAAATTCTGTTATTAGCTCTTTTTGTGCTATTTGAATTTCTGTTTATGACATTTGGTCTTTGTAATGCATCTCAGACGTAGCAAAGATTCATGTATGAAGCATTACGGAAACTTCCATGCAACCATTTTTACGTACATGATGTAATCATAGCCTCGAATGAATTTGAACAGAATTTAACATACATCAAAGAAAAGTACGTATAGATACAAAACAAGTGAAATTCATAGAGAACTCAATCAGACATGACACTATAAATAGCATAGAAACCAAAGGCGAGGCTCTCAGTACGTTTCCGTCACCGAAAAATACACATGAATTGCATCGATTTTTGGCATGTGCAATTATAACAGATATTTTATTCCAATAATGGTGCAAACATAGACACAACTGACAAGACATCTCCGAGGGCAGAAGTCGCCTAAATCCAAATTGCGTCTAAGCTGGAACGCAACTGACAAACAATTGATTGAAAAATTAGGCAATCTGTTTGCGCAAAATACGACTCTATATGTTGCCATTGAAACTCTTCGTTGACGCATCGGGTGTTGCGCTGGGTGCTAAAGTAGATGAAGAAGTGTATGACGAAATGCACGTCAACCTAGTTTATTCCAGGAAGTTGAAATACGCAGAAAAAGAAATAAACAGAAATGAAAAGAGAACGTCTAACTCTGTACGACTCCTCCCTCCCCTTTGAACGATATCTCCTGACTGATGGATGATAGATATCAATGTATTTTATAGTTCACCGAAATCAAGAATTACAACTATATCTGAACACCTGTTACTCCAGTAAATCTATACACTCTGACCTTAATCGATATCAGTTATCACATATCGCGGCAAGCATGACAGCATTGAATTCAATATATAACAGTTAAATACTAAATGTTGCGGAGATCTAATATATATGCAAGTGTGTATTAGGTGTTGGGAACCTAGTAACAAATTATTTCATTTGTGACCAGTTGTTACTGGAGTAACAGGTGTTCAGAAATAGTTGTAATTCTCAATTTCGATGAACTATAGCATAAATAGATATCCATCATGTTGGTACAATATTCCGACTCGGAAACCATAGTGTTAGTACCATGTACCTTTTCGGTACTATAATGTTGCTATCGGTTACTGCCACAATAGCCATAGTGTTAGTATCCTTTACAGATTTGGTATATATATTATATAGAGTGAGTTTGTGTTGAAGTCGCATTTTTGAGACTTCATAAGATGTTAGCTTCACTACTATAGGTTTATTCATTCGTCTAGGAGATTGTACCGTCCTATTATCCCGCATTCCTCACCCAAGTATATTGTGTTTAAAGGGCGTAATACCGGCTCCTTCTGATGAATCGCCTGTAAGCACGAAACGAATGTGCAGGAGAATATACTTTCTGTTTATGCTGTTTTTGGTTTATCCTTCTGGTTACAACTAAACTAATGTGTTGCTAGGTTCGCAAAACCTAATACATATTTGCATATATATTAGCTCACCGCAACAAACAGTATTTAAATAACCAGTTTGACTAAATAGTATTTTAGTTTTAAAGTATTACCCTCAACAATATACATTATGGAACCATTACAAAACTTTAAAAACCTAGCAATATAATAATATCTTGCCGTAAATGATGAATTGCGAAAGTCTGCAAAAAATACTGTCCAGTTCGAAATCTAAATGCGTCAAATAAGTTTGCAAATTATATATTGCAATTTTCTGCTACAATAATGTATTTTACGTTACAGGAGTAACTTGTTCAACGTGAAGTTTCTGTCTCTTATGAGCAAAGCCATATCTTTTGGCTTTGCCCCTCGGCAGGAAATGGTTAATGCCAAATAATTTTTTCAAGAATAAAATTAATGCTGGTCTTTATACTTTAACAACGCCTCTGGATGGTGTTTTCCGCGACCATCAGTGGTACACATAAATAATTAATTCAATGAACTGGCATTTTTAACTCCTGTCCAACGTATTTTTTACATATTATATATAATGCATAGTTTCTATATAATGATTCAAATCCTGCATAATATAAAATGAATAGCGAACAAAAAAGTAACTAGTGTACTTACTTGCGCTCATCAAGCTCTAAGCTTTACGCGTGATAACATTTGTTTTAAATGTCTTTTGATGTGGTTGCCTCCAGTTTAATGCAAACATCAGTCATAAACTCCCACCAATGCGGCAATATGCCACTGCATTTACACGCCATTTTACTGGGAAATTTTTTTAACCTATACCAGGTGTACTAATAATATAATGAGTGATTATGGTATTGAGTTGAATTTTGAAAAACTTTTATTAAATTCACACTTCTAGTACATTCATTTTCAATCGAACAGCTGATCAAACCGCGTAACTATTTCACATATCTTGGGCAAAAACTAATTTGGCTAAGTGTATTTTTTTGGCTCTCAGACATGACATTCTTGTAAGAAAAAACATAAGATTACACAAACAGTAAACTGTTTTCTGTAAAGCCCCACTTAACGCACTAATGAATACATGCTATTTATGCGCAAAAAATGCAGACGTGCCCAGTTTCGAGCCCTGAAAGTATGCGAATATTTCTCAATGAGGACGAAATCGGTCTACTGGATGAATTGCCTTTTCTATATTATACAATGCTTAGTTTATACTGACAAATGTATGAATATCATGGGCCTGTTGTTTAAATCAATATCGCAACCTTGATTGAAATAAACAAGAATTTAAATATATCATGTTTAAATGAATGATGCCATGATACCACAAAAATTAACCTTACAAAGCAAGGATAAATAGAATTCCATCAAATACAAGCCGTTCTGAATTGTTATTTTTATGATTTACATCAAACTCTGCGTGTTGTTAATTCAGCAACATGTTTGCATATTTTGATTTTCTTCAAATTACAATATGTGATTAAATATAGGCAGCTTCTTCTAATTTTCGCCTATTGCCATATAAATTGTTAAAATATATGGTCAGTTAGGCACGCAGTGCTAGCAAGAAACTACGTGCGGAGGAAGTTCGAAGCGTATATGTGCATGTGTATGCACCTACAGATGTGCAAACCTCCAATTTGTGTTGCAAAAGTTAATGTTAACAAAATCACAGGTTGAATATGCAAAAAATTCTCCTTTTTATATTTCCCGAAGATATTACATGTATTGGCCATTATCATGGTAACTATAACGGGCCGTCTGAAACATATGGGATCCTTAATATTATTAATCATAAACTGAGTAACGAACGTTATTTTATTGGAAAAAATAGTATCCGAGTGTCTTATCAAACTCTTCTAAGCATTTTGGATATTTACATATTGTCTTTTGTGATTTAAAATATCCGAAATTTATTCAGGTTCACCATCGTTTCTTTTCTACAGATTAAATTGATTTGGTTCAGCCGACTGCAAATTTAAAACAAAGAATTCAAAATTTAAAAAAAATAAACGAATGAGTCAAATCAAATTATTAATTCACCTCAGTACATGAACAATGCTACTTAGAATTCTTGAATGTATAAAAGTCGAAGAATATGACTCAAATACATTAAACATACTAGAATATACTTGATGTACCTCAATAGAAAGCCCTGCTGATTTACAAATTTCAGGTTTGTTCAAGTTCAATTCCGTATTTTACACTTTCATACCGTTTAACTTCTTTATTTGTTGTGCAAATTTATATATATGTTTATTCCTGGATAATGCACAAATTAAAGAGAAATACTTGTCTATTTTATTTGTAACAGCATATGGTTAATTTATCAGAACTTCTAATATAGAAAATTATTTTATTAGTTTGTTAAATTTATCGCTTGAACATGAATGTTTTCAATTAAACACGTCGTTGAAATTACCAGCACGAATGAATCTATATATATCGGGTATCTATAAAATTAAACCATTTGTCTTGTGACAATCCGCTCATGAAAATCTGCGTTATGCTCAAATTTTGGCGTCCGCAATGGGATGATTGCAACTATGATCAAATATTGTTTTTTTTTCTAATTTGAACAAAAAATTTCGCCATTTTTTATCGTTCTAACACATTCATACTTATTTCCTTTTGCACAAATATATTTAATTCTTCCGTAAGTTTAATGGTCGATTAAAAAATAATTCATATCCTACGATGAAAATATTTTGACCTATGTATATATGTTTGCACAAAATGAAAAATGTACCGGATGAGAAACATGGTTCCAGATTTGTTAGCAATGACAATTTTAATCCCCATTGTGAAATAAAGGATTCAAATGTCTCTATTTAAAAATGAAAACTAATTTTAGCATTATTAATTTAGAACAATATGCAAGACCAACAAGCAACCAAATATATGAACATGGTTTCAAACTAATAGGAATATAAGTTTTATTTCCATGCTGAATCGCTTACCACTTAGGAGGAGCTACTAATACTTGGCTATATTTCAAACAACGATTCGATAAATAGATTTAAAGGAAGTTGCTTATAATGATATAGTACAATCTTAACAATTCTATATGCACAATTAACCAATTTAAATTACGAAAATTACTTTAAACATATGGGATTATAGTTAGGTTTTTAATATCTGTTTCAAGTTTGACGATATATGTAATTTTATGATGCATATACCATTAATTGTGTTTTATATTAGCGTTTTCGGAAGACGGATTTTTAATTTGTTTATTAGTTACGACGAAGACACGTCACATCATTAGAACATGCACATTTGCATGTGCATCATAAAGTACTCACGCAATTTTGCTTATAAAGATAAAATCCGCATAGATATTCTATTATGAAATTATTTATATTTCTCGTAATATATATTTGTAATATGCTAGTGGCCACAAAATATGTCCATATATTTGAAATACTCCGCTGAAGTATATATTATATATTTATTTATATTGTTAATAAAGAATTGAAGTCGAGTAAATTATTAGAATTATATCCTTTTTTCTATCGCATGACAGAGAATTAAATGTGTCCGGTCTGATGTGTCAGGCTGAACTGTGTAGTAAATTATAGAACAAATACTGTATTAGAACACATGCACCCTACAAAGTTTGAAAACTAAGATAAAATTTGCTGCTATAATTGTGGCGATATTGTTTTCATAAATAATTAATGTACATTTTTCGAATTGTGTCGCTCCTGGTCAGTTTCCGAAAATCAAATTTAGTAAGCAGGAAGAAAATTGAAGTGCATAATTTCGGCACTCTAACAAAGGCTGTGTTTAATTATTATAATGAGTTCACAATTCCCATGCAGTAGAGTAAGCTATGAATTAATATATTTTCATCATAAAGCGCATTACACTAATTTCTAGTTGTTTAATGCGTCGAAATATTATTAATTTGGTCTTCATGTTACCAAAGATGGGATGAATTTTGTATCATATAGTTTAAGCCTTGTGAGTTATTTTTTTTAATTAAGTTTGTTAAATTTAGATAAACACCTGACCCATTATGGTCATACATTTGTCAGTAAAAACTAATTAATGTATAGTATAGAAAAGGCATTTTATCCAGCAGACCGGTCTCGTCTTAATTGGTAACTCATCACGAACTATCCAGAATTTCCCGCGGACACGGCTCGAAACTGTTCTAACTCCTAGAAGGATGATATAATTACGCACATTAATGCGTGTTTTTTTCGAAATGCATATTTCCTGTATACTTTACAAATCAATTACTTTGCTTATTATTTAATATCTGAATATCAATTATATATATATATATATATTATATATATATATATGAATTATAATATTATAAAATAGTTCTCCGCGTTAATTTTTGTTGAAACTTGAATTTAATAACATAAAATAATTTAAGAAAAGCGTAATATTCCTTTCAAAAATTAATGTAAATTGTGCTATTCTTTTGTTCATTAAAAATTCTTAGGAAGTTGCTGTATTCTTTCTTAACGCATAAATCCCATATCTACAATTAAGAAGACCTGAACTTGCACTCAATTCCCAAGGCAAATCCATTTCATACTAAAGTCGAAACCTTGATTATATTATAAACATAAGAAAAATAAAAATCTAGCAAAACGTTAACAAAATATTGCAAATTTAAGCCGTTGAATTCGCTTATCCAATTAAATATAAATATTAAAAATGGAAACGTGTTTTTTATAATGATATTGCTTTAATTTTAAGGTTAAAATTAAATTTTGCACTTTCAGCTTTGTTTAACACATCAGTTACTCATTTAAATATAATAAGATAAAAAATCTAAAACTATTAGGTTGCACTATTAAGAATCAATTAGCAGTAATCTCTAGATGGTCTGCGATAAATATCTCGTAATTTACGTCACCTAATACATAAATACACACTTGCTAATACATGAAATTATGTGTTATATACAGCCAATCCGTCGCAGGTGATAAACCTTACGATGAAACTAAAGTGTAAACATCAAAATTCGAACTTCTTATTGTATTTTGATGATATAAGGAAGAAAATAGGTAAGAATTACGCAATCGTATTTATGTTAGCTGTGAAATTTCAATTTTTCGAATGATTAGTAAACAAAATATATTTTGCGATTTTTCATTTCTTTTTCTAGAATTTGATACGTGCTTATCTGCTTACGTGCGAAAGAATTTATTTTATATTTTACTTTTAATGCAAGAATAATTTCTTGAAAACTGTCCGGATTGTTTGCATGGTAATGATGTTCTTTATGGCAAATAGTTTACCGTTACATCTTAAGTAAGCAGTCTTCTTCTTCCGAAAAATCGCTACTGGCAAAAATTAAGCCGTTTTAAACGGTGCTATTTTATGCATTATCTTGTTCAATTTATGCATCAAAAAAAGTTATCTCTCAGATACATTTTTTGCCAAACGAAGTGATCAATTATTCAGTTTTCCTTTCAATTCACAGTAACTGGTCAAACATGCTTTTGTCATTGAAAAATTGATTTTTTTTTCTTTTGGCAATATTTATTTTAAAATGTTGACAAAGGATAACCGACAAAAAATATTTCAAGCCAAGCTTATCACTTGAAAGGCCTTAATCTCAGATTAGAGGTTCTACTTTCGCATACGAGATTTTTCCTTTTAAAGAATTCACATTGTATATGCGTCAATTCCACTTCTAAAACGGTTATAACGTAAAGTATATTAGAAATACTTTGCCTGTTTTAATTTTTCCATTTCAATGCTTGCTCTTTTATACTAGTGTTGATTAATTATAATGCAAAACGATGTTGGAATAGCCATTAGTCATTGTAAATCTCGTAATAAAATGTTCTTCGTTCGTTGACGAATTAAGTTGAAGGAAAATGACATAGTATATACTAATTAGCAAACCCAGTTAAGTTGTAAACGAGAATAAAACATTTGAGGTTAAAAACGTATTTTGGCATATTTACAGGATATTTTAACTTTGAAAGCTTACGTATCCACCGGAATGTTTGAGCCACGTATCTGATTTGTCAGTTTATATACATATTTTGTAAAGATAGTGTGCTGTCTCCTGAGTAGTTTACTATACTTGAGTGATTCGTCCTAATTTCTTGATAATAGTAAAAATAGTCATTTGCAAATGTTACAATTCATTGCAACATCTATGTCACAAGTGTGTGCATTTGCTGTGAAGTAATTTTTTTAAAATTTATTACAGATTATGTGTTTTATCCTTAAAAGAATTTAATTCATTTTCATTTTTTATTGCGTAGGTGAAGATGAACATGGAAACTGTGGAGGAAGTTAAATCCTCCGCTTTATGTAAAATAACATTGACTGATAAATTTAAACCGCCATGGCTGATTGTAACGAATTTTATTTAAAAAGAATTTTTTCTTTTTACTTTCCAGAACATTCTTTGTTTAAATACCTGATTTTGAATTGTGCGCCATTTTCAGTTTTTTTTCGAGTATCTCGCTCCTAGACTGGTATTGCTATTTTGGTCTGCTGCATTTTAACATTTTCTCTAGTAAACGAATACTTCAACGTTAAATATATTACTCCATCAATTGCCTTTGTTCTAATATAATAGAATAGTGAAGGAGACGCCTTGGAACAGGTATATTTGATTTCTTCTGTTGTTCACGTATATTTCTTTCCAGATTATTTGTTGGGAGATACCGCTTTCCAACATTCGCATTCCGATTGCCTAATATTAAGTGTCGATTTAATTGTTATACCATATAGATATGGAGACCGATATTAAATTTGAGGATACAAGTAGGTTAGTGCAGGACATTGCGGACTTGAACTTAGGAGACACAAATAGTAATATAAGCCTATCAGACTCTACTGTGAATTTTAGGACTTCAAGCGATCTGGCATCTATGAGGCTTTCAGACTCGAATAGGTTAGGGGCCTCAACAGAAACGTAATTTACTAGAACATAGATACTGTGCGATTAGAATTTCATTGCTCTAACCGAAATTCGTTTTTAAACGTATTTTCTATCATTACCATTTGTCTTTCCAAAATTGAGTTTCATTATCTGATTTAATAGGACCCATATTATCCAATTTTTCGTAAAGAATTGATTAGTTATCGTTTTCCTTTTCCGTTAATAAATTCAATATTTTTTAGCAAATTTTGAATGCGAATTATTGTTCAAATCTTCAATAACTTTTTCATTGTACTTAGATTTTATTGTAATTAGCTTCAAGTCATTTATTTTGTGTCGAAATAATTATCTCAAAATCAATCAAAATTATTAATTTATCGTTATATATGACATTTTGATGAGAGCTTTCCTCGAAATATTACAATTCTTGGTGTTACTAATTGCTAAGGGGAACCTATTCTTCAGACTGGACGATTCACGGTAAATTAAACGAATGCTTATGTAAAATATATTAAATTTTCAAAACAAGTATGCCTCGTTTGATTTTAAAGTAATATTCATTGGTATGATTAACCCAGGATAGTTCCCAGCCCATACCTTTTTGAAAATATTTCTAACACTTTTACTGGTATCATTTATCGTATCATATTTAATAGCACGCCAAATGAAATAACTAACAACTTTGTTTAAGATGAAAGTAATTAGTTAGCAGTTAAATACTGTTCGTTGCGAAGAACTAATATATATGCAAGTATGTATTAGGTTTTGCGAACCTAGTAACAAATTAGTTCAGTAGTGACCAGAAGGATAAACCAAAGGCAGCATGAACGGAAAGTATAATCTCATGCACATTCGTTTCGTGCTTACTGGCGACTCATCAGTAGGAGCCGGTATTACGCCCTTTAACCACTATATATTTGGTAGAAGAATGTGGAATAATAGGACGGTACAATCTCCTAGACGAATGTGTAAACCTGTAATAGTGAAGCTAACATAATCTGAAGTCAACGACAATACGACTTCAATGCTAACTCACACTATATAATATATATACCGAGTCTGTAAAGGATACTAACACTATGGCTATTGTGTTAGTAACTGATACCTTTTTTGAAATCGATGAGTACCGGATACTAACACTATGGTTTCCGAGTCGGTAAATGATACCAACATGATGGATATAACTTTATGCTAAAGTTCAGCCAAATTGAGAATTACAACAATTTCCGAACACCTGTTACTCCAGTTAAACCATACACTCTGGCCTTCATCGATATCAGTTATCACATTTCGCGGTAAGCATGACATCATTCAATTCAATATATATACAGTTAAATACTGTTTGTTGCGAAGAACTAATATATATGCAAGTATGTATTAGGTTTTGCGAACCTAGTAACAAATTAGTTCAGTTGTGACCAGAAGGATAAACCAAAGGCAGCATGAACGGAAAGTATAATCTCATGCACATTCGTTTCGTGCTTACTGGCGACTCATCAGTAGGAGCCGGTATTACGCCCTTTAACCACTATATATTTGGTAGAAGAATGTGGAATAATAGGACAGTACAATCTCCTAGACGAATGTGTAAACCTGTAATAGTGAAGCTAACATAATCTAAAGTCAACGACAATACGACTTCAATGCTAACTCACACTATATAATATATATACCGAGTCTGTAAAGGATACTAACACTATGGCTATTGTGTTAGTAACTGATACCTTTTTTGAAATCGATGAGTACCGGATACTAACACTATGGTTTCCGAGTCGGTACATGATACCAACCTGATGGATATAAATTTATGCTAAAGTTCACCCAAATTGAGAATTACAACAATTTCCGAACACCTGTTACTCCAGTTAAACCATACACTCTGGCCTTCATCGATATCAGTTATCACATTTCGCGGTAAGCATGACATCATTCAATTCAATATATTACAGTTAAATACTCTTTGTTGCGAAGAACTAATATATATGCAAGTATGTATTAGGTTTTGCGAACCTAGTAACAAATTAGTTCAGTAGTGACCAGAAGGATAAACCAAAGGCAGCATGAACGGAAAGTATAATCTCATGCACATTCGTTTCGTGCTTACTGGCGACTAATCAGTAGGAGCCGGTATTACGCCCTTTAACCATAGTGTTAGTATCCGGTACTCATCGATTTCAAAAAAGGTATCAGTTACTAACACAATTGCCATAGTGTTAGTATCCTTTACAGACTCGGTATATATATTATATAGTGTGAGTTAGCATTGAAGTCGTATTGTCGTTGACTTCAGATTATGTTAGCTTCACTATTACAGGTTTACACATTCGTCTAGGAGATTGTACCGTCCTATTATTTCACATTCTTCTACCAAATATATAGTGGTTAAAGGGCGTAATACCGGCTCCTACTGATGAGTCGCCAGTAAGCACGAAACGAATGTGCATGAGATTATACTTACCGTTCATGCTGCCTTTGGTTTATCCTTCTGGTCACAACTGAACTAATTTGTTACTAGGTTCGCAAAACCTAATACATACCTGCATATATATTAGTTCTTCGCAACAAGCAGTATTTGACTGTAATATATTGAATTGAATGATGTCATGCTTACCGCGAAATGTGATAACTGATATCGATGAAGGCCAGAATGTATGGTTTAACTGGAGTAACAGGTGTTCGGAAATTGTTGTAATTCTCAATTTGGGTGAACTTTAGCATAAATTTATATCCATCAGGTTGGTATCATGTACCGACTCGAAAACCATAGTGTTAGTATCCGGTACTCATCGATTTAAAAAAGGTATCAGTTACTAACACAATAGCCATAGTGTTAGTATCCTTTACAGACTCGGTATATATATTATATAGTGTGAGTTAGCATTGAAGTCGTATGTTAACTTCACTATTACAGGTTTACACATTCGTCTAGGAGATTGTACCGTCCTATTATTCCACATTCTTCTACCAAATATATAATGGTTAAAGGGCGTAATACCGGCTCCTATTGATGAGTCGCCAGTAAGCACGAAACAGATGTGTGCATGAGATTATACTTTCCGTTCATGCTGCCTTTGGTTTGTCCTTCTGGTCACTACTGAACTATTTTGTTACTAGGTTCGCAAACCTAATACATACTTGCATATATATTAGTTCTTCGCAACAAACAGTATTTAACTGTAATATATTGAATTGAATGATGTCATGCTTACCGCGAAATGTGATAACTGATATCGATGAAGGCCAGAGTGTATGGTTTAACTGGAGTAACAGGTGTTCGGAAATTGTTGTAATTCTCAATTTGGCTGAACTTTAGCATAAAGTTATATCCATCATGTTGGTATCATTTACCGACTCGGAAACCATAGTGTTAGTATCCGGTACTCATCGATTTCAAAAAAGGTATCAGTTACTAACACAATAGCCATAGTGTTAGTATCCTTTACAGACTCGGTATATATATTATATAGTGTGAGGTAGCATTGAAGTCGTATTGTCGTTGACTTCAGATTATGTTAGCTTCACTATTACAGGTTTACACATTCGTCTAGGAGATTGTACCGTCCTATTATTCCACATTCTTCTACCAAATATATAGTGGTTAAAGGGCGTAATACCGGCTCCTACTGATGAGTCGCCAGTAAGCACGAAACGAATGTGCATGAGATTATACTTTCCGTTCATGCTGCCTTTGGTTTATCCTTCTGGTCACTACTGAACTAATTTGTTACTAGGTTCGCAAAACCTAATACATACTTGCATATATATTAGTTCTTCGCAACAAACAGTATTTAACTGTAATATATTGAATTGAATGATGTCATGCTTACCGCGAAATGTGATAACTGATATCGATGAAGGCCAGAGTGTATGGTTTAACTGGAGTAACAGGTGTTCGGAAATTGTTGTAATTCTCAATTTGGCTGAACTTTAGCATAAAGTTATATCCATCATGTTGGTATCATTTACCGACTCGGAAACCATAGTGTTAGTATCCGGTACTCATCGATTTCAAAAAAGGTATCAGTTACTAACACAATAGCCATAGTGTTAGTATCCTTTACAGACTCGGTATATATATTATATAGTGTGAGGTAGCATTGAAGTCGTATTGTCGTTGACTTCAGATTATGTTAGCTTCACTATTACAGGTTTACACATTCGTCTAGGAGATTGTACCGTCCTATTATTCCACATTCTTCTACCAAATATATAGTGGTTAAAGGGCGTAATACCGGCTCCTACTGATGAGTCGCCAGTAAGCACGAAACGAATGTGCATGAGATTATACTTTCCGTTCATGCTGCCTTTGGTTTATCCTTCTGGTCACTACTGAACTAATTTGTTACTAGGTTCGCAAAACCTAATACATACTTGCATATATATTAGTTCTTCGCAACAAACAGTATTTAACTGTAATATATTGAATTGAATGATGTCATGCTTACCGCGAAATGTGATAACTGATATCGATGAAGGCCAGAGTGTATGGTTTAACTGGAGTAACAGGTGTTCGGAAATTGTTGTAATTCTCAATTTGGCTGAACTTTAGCATAAAGTTATATCCATCATGTTGGTATCATTTACCGACTCGGAAACCATAGTGTTAGTATCCGGTACTCATCGATTTCAAAAAAGGTATCAGTTACTAACACAATAGCCATAGTGTTAGTATCCTTTACAGACTCGGTATATATATTATATAGTGTGAGGTAGCATTGAAGTCGTATTGTCGTTGACTTCAGATTATGTTAGCTTCACTATTACAGGTTTACACATTCGTCTAGGAGATTGTACCGTCCTATTATTCCACATTCTTCTACCAAATATATAGTGGTTAAAGGGCGTAATACCGGCTCCTACTGATGAGTCGCCAGTAAGCACGAAACGAATGTGCATGAGATTATACTTTCCGTTCATGCTGCCTTTGGTTTATCCTTCTGGTCACTACTGAACTAATTTGTTACTAGGTTCGCAAAACCTAATACATACTTGCATATATATTAGTTCTTCGCAACAAACAGTATTTAACTGTAATATATTGAATTGAATGATGTCATGCTTACCGCGAAATGTGATAACTGATATCGATGAAGGCCAGAGTGTATGGTTTAACTGGAGTAACAGGTGTTCGGAAATTGTTGTAATTCTCAATTTGGCTGAACTTTAGCATAAAGTTATATCCATCATGTTGGTATCATTTACCGACTCGGAAACCATAGTGTTAGTATCCGGTACTCATCGATTTCAAAAAAGGTATCAGTTACTAACACAATAGCCATAGTGTTAGTATCCTTTACAGACTCGGTATATATATTATATAGTGTGAGTTAGCATTGAAGTCGTATTGTCGTTGACTTCAGATTATGTTAGCTTCACTATTACAGGTTTACACATTCGTCTAGGAGATTGTACCGTCCTATTATTCCACATTCTTCTACCAAATATATAGTGGTTAAAGGGCGTAATACCGGCTCCTACTGATGAGTCGCCAGTAAGCACGAAACGAATGTGCATGAGATTATACTTTCCGTTCATGCTGCCTTTGGTTTATCCTTCTGGTCACTACTGAACTAATTAGTTAGCAGTCTGAGATATTAAATCGATGTCCACAGATAAACCTATACATGAAATCCTTTGATTCTTTACTTTGGTTTTTGTTGATCATCTGTGAATATTACAGCTATTCTAAATGGCAATTAAACACATGAATATATGCATGTTCCTGTCTTATTTTGCATTTAGACGTCAATTTTATAAAGAAACCAGAGCTATTCCAATGATACAGCATTTGTTGGTTCTAATAGCATATATATATATATATATATACATATATATATATATATATATATATATATATCGAAAGAATGTCTGATGATAATATTCACCTGAAGCCAATATTTTATTAACTGTACTTGTATGACATTTTAGTGATATATAATCATGATGATAATAATTAGACAAATTAATCACATTTAACTAATCGAAATAATGAACTTCAATTTCGGACAGAATGATAATAATCTTCAAAATTACCGCTCTTGTAAGTAACCTTAATTCGAAATATTTTTTAAATAAGAAAGAGTTAATTATTGGAATGTAACTTACTTGAAGATCAATTTAATTTTCAAGTTAAATTACTTAGATTGGATGCAACTAAGTAATTATTTAGAATGCAGGCCTTAATAAAATTCATATTATCCTTCTATTTCCAAAAAGAAAAAGAAATTTAATCAGAAACGAATGAGAGATCATTGTTACTTAACCACCTGTTTTTAAAATAAATGGTGAATAAACATCGGAAATTTCGCAACATATCTTGGAATCTCACATCGATATTCCCCAGACGTAGCATTTGAGACAATTACTAAATGCAATAACAGAAAGAAGTTAACGACGTACGAATTTTTATGGATAAGCAAATCACAGTCGGATATATGCAAGTAGAAGAAGCAAATTCAGGCATTGAGTTTGAACTAAATTGTGATACACGCAACTGATTGGTTGTTCGCTTATTTTCACACTCTATCCGTGTATACAATTATCTATTTCGTTTGATCTATGAATTTATCCATAAAGGAATGTTCATTTGTAGATAGTTGAGAAGAATATAAGGAAAAAACAGTTCTTTTATCTGAAAAAAATTTCGTTTTCTTTTTGCTCATGGAATGAGTACTATAAATTTTATTAAGTCTCGTTAAAATGTATAGCGCAAAGAACGTTAGTATGTGATAAAATTTATTTTTCTTACAGAACGTGATAATGAAAATCAGTATCTTAATTTTACCCACAATAAACAGCCTTATATAGTCATATATTTATCATAATTAGTTAGAATTTTGGAAACTGCGTGACATATGCAGTGCTAATTGGTACAATCTGAAGTAAATTGAGTAAAAAATATAGATACTGCAGGTAAATTTCATTCTTTGTTGAGGTTCATAAATGTGACACAATAAAGTTTGATCGTATATTGATGTAGTCAGCGGTCTTCAAACTCAGCAAGACCGTAAAATATATTGTATGAAAGTATAATATAGGCACATTTTTAAGACAATACTTTGTCCTAGCAAATACACTTCGTAACCAAAAAGGTGTAATTGGATATTTAGAAACATCAATATTTTAGGCAATCACATTTCATGACTGTAGTCTCGTAGATGTTGTTCATATCCTGTACCCAGTCAAGTTTAATAAAGGAGAACACATAAGTGCTTGTAAGTATATGCACGCTTCCAGATCTCATGGCGAAAGATTTAAAATATAAGTTGGATCGCTGTAAACAAAAATTGATTTTTTATCAAATGGGAATGAAGAGATTGATTATTAAGTCAATTGAAATTAAATCAAGCCGTGTAATTATGCAATAAACGGAAGTGAAAAAATCTCAATATTCTATATAGATAGCAGATTAAACAAAGAGTAAGAAAATGAGGCTGCAGGAATAACAATCTGAGAGTAGCTTTAGTAAAAGTTAAGAGTATTTTTATTAATAGTGGTATAAACCTGCTACCGTTTAATAAATTACATACATTACTATCCACTAAAATGTTATTATCTTACGTTATATATTGACTTACGGCTCTTAATTATTTGAAAGCTTATAAATTCTCTTCTATTTCAATTATTAATTTAATTTAATATGTTTATTACTCTTTTACGTAGTTTTCACGAAATAATTTAGTCTGACGCGTGCAAAGGGGAAATAAAACGCAATGGCTGTATTTTCACGTATATTTATTTAAATATGTATGCTACCATAATTTTCCTGAGAATTTACCAAATATAAATGCAGACACGCAAATATTCGACGTGTGGTTATCTACTGAAATGGCTGTAGATTTTAAGAAACAAATCAGTCAATATTCTAAATTGAGTGTTGAGAGTAGCATTTCACATTTGAGTTATTTGTCAGCATTTAAGTGTTCTCACTTAAGTCGATATGATGTCAGTAAGTTTGTTGTGGGTTAATTTCGCACCACTCCTTGAAATGTGTATACACCTCAAATTTCGTCAATCCAAATGGTAATTATATATTAAATGTGAAGTGTTTATTAATTTTCCGCCATAGTAGATTCACTTAGGTGTTTTTAAACAATAAATATAGACATACATATATAAGCGACGCATGCTTATCTAGTGATGTATAAATAAAACGGTTAAATGAAACATCGCACTTTCTCAATTAATTTGTTCCTAGGATTTGAAATGAATTGTGGACGGATAGAAGATAGTAACAGAAATGATGAGATGCAAAAAAATCTGTACTTCTTTAAATCAAGTTTGCGAGCTTGAAGTAAACACCAATCCCATTGTATTTAACCAGTCGTCGAACAACATAACAAAACTACCGCCAGTCGCAACGCACTGACGCGTTTCGACCTTCCATGATCATCATCAGAGTACGACGGCAAACTGACTAGCGAGGATCAAACCGCATTGCATATATATGGAAATCAAATTGAGATATGCGGCTCTCACCTCTAGCAGTCTTGCATACATTGTACGTGACTGGAAATGTCGGCTGCACAATTTCTATGCAGTCACGAACATTAGCTGTTTGTAGCTTTCGCCACACACATACATATATAGGCAATACAATTAACAATAATTGATTGCGCGGGTGGTGGTAACAATTCTTTAAATCAAGTTTGCGAGCTTGAAGTAAACACCAATCCCATTGTATTTAACCAGGCGTCGAACAACATAACAAAACTACCGCCAGCCGCAACGCACTGACGCGTTTCGACCTTCCTTGATCATCATCATAGTACGATTGCAAACTGACTATAGAAGATCAAACCGCATTGAATATATATAGAAATCAAATTTGGATATGCGGCTCTCACCTCTAGCAGTCTCGCATACATTGAACTTAACTGGAAATGTCGGCTGCACAATTTCTATGCAGTCACGAACATAAACTGTTTGTAGCTTTCGCCACACATACATATATAGGCAATACAATTTAATAATAATTGTTTGCGCGGGTGGTGGTAACAATTCATTAAATCAAGTTTGCGAGCTTGATGTAAACACCAATCCCATTGTATTTAACCAGTAGTCGAAAAACATAACAAAACCGCCAGCCGCAACGCACTGACGTGTTTCGACCTTCCTTGATCAACATCAGAGTACGACGGCAAACTGACTTTTTCAATGAAAAGCACATCACCTACTAAGTTGACAATAAATATGTCAAGTGGAAACATTATTTTACACTGCCCCCATTAAACCAATTTGACATACACTTTCCTAGCATTTTATTTACAAAAAACTAGTTATGCTTAAGCGATCTAACAACAAGTATAAATGGGGCAGTTTAAACTAATATTTTCACTTGACATATTGATTGTCAACTTAGTAGGTGATGTGCTTTTCATTGAAAAAGATATCCATATCCGGATATCGAAAATTTTAGAGACATTAGGAAGACAGCGGGTGCAAACAAATCGGATCGCAACCCGATAATCAGGTAAGTTAGTGTTTGTGACTATATAGAAATTGGGTAACTAACATTTCCGGTCAAGTACAATGAATGCAAGGCAAGTAGATGTGAGAGCCGCATATCTAAATTTGCTTTCCATATATATACAATGCGGTTTGATCCTCGCTAGTCAGTTTTCCGTCGTACTCTGATGATGATCATGGAAGGTGGAAATGCGTCAGTAAGTGCGACTGGCGGGAGTATGTTGTTCGACGATTGGTTAAATACAATGGGATTGGTGTTTATTTCAAGCTCGCAAACTTCATTCAAACATAATTTACTATTTTCGCAAAATAAACCATATTTATACCTTTAAAATGCAGGTCAAATGTGTATTATTATAGTTACTAGGTTTACAAATTAAATTTCAACACCGAAATAAAATAATCGACTAAATTGCAACGTTCAGAATTGCGCGCATTTCTTCCCCACACAACGAAAGTTGGCAAATAAGATTAAAATTATAATTACTAAACCCAACATTTAGGACCCGGCAAGACAAGGATTCTCTTAGTTTCTTTTTTGCTATTTGATTAAATCTTTTATGTTAGCTTACAAAATTGAAATATTGTTCTGCGGAATTTACAAAATATATAATAAATAAGATCTATACAGTGATTAAAGTAAAAATTGACGTAAGACGAAATTGGATGAATTTGTAAAGCCAGAATTTACACAATTTTACCAAGCTTGTTTCTTTTGAATTGCATACTCATTTTCTATTACTAAGCCATTTATTACAAGGTTAAAAAACCTGCTGTGAAAACGTAACAGTATACCAAAGTTGACCTAACGTTCTAAATTAAAATAAATTAATTCTTATGCATTAATTGGCTTAAGTGTTGTATATAGGAGATTCGGCTAAGACTAATAAATATGACTGAACTAATGATATATATTTCATTACCTTTCGAGGAAAAGTTGTGCGAAAATAGAAAAATAAATATTGACCGAATTATAACAAAAAGTATGCCATTTTATTTTAGTATTTACTAGTTTAGCTTAGCAATGTACACACTTTAAATTCATTATAAATTTTGAATTTTACCGATTATTTTAATTGAAGGCGATTATAATGGCTATATTGATTGAGCAGTGTTCGCATAATCCATTTGCCAATTCCGCAGAATGTTCATTTATTTCTAAAAATATCAAAGAAATATATGGACGAAAATCGTCACAAAATTTGTCACTAAATAATTTTACCATAAAATGTTTACATTACTTATTATTAGGTCATATTTAAAACTGATTCTTTAAAATTTGTTCAGCATAAGTAGAAATCAAGCTCTTGACCAAGTAAAACACTGAAATTACCTGATCTGCGTTTTGACTAACGCAGCTTTCATTGTTCCAGTAAATTTCTTTTTTTTTCTTTTTTCATAATATTTCAGTCTACTTTACCGTAGGCCTTCATCAGTTGCATTTCATTTTTTTCGTGAAATGCAACTGATGAAGGCCTACGGTGAGGTAAGTCGAAATATTTTGCCAAAAGAAAATTACTGGAACAATGAAAGCTGTGTTAGTCAAAACGCAGATCAGGTAATTTCAATTAATCCAGGTTCGCAACAAAGAAATTCCTTCAAGAAAAACACTGGTTTTATTTGTAAATAAATAGGCTTGTTATAATATTTTTACCAATAAATTAAGCAAAAAACCGGCAACATTGGTCTTCTTAGCCTTTGACAAGCATCTACTGCCTAATTGCATTCCCACCTTTATAGAAATTATTCGTAATGCGACATTTTATATAATTTTGAAGTGATTTACTTGTGTAATCTTCGGTTCGTCGCCTAAACCCACCGGATTTAGTTATCCACCGGCTGGCTAATGAAATTCGCTTTTTCTTATATTATCACCATTTATATTTTCGACTAACTACAGATGTGGTCAATTTATGAAGATAAGGGCTTAGGCAATTCCGATGCCGCTGTCGACGTGCTTGTTGTACTGCCAGGACATCTGTCTGTTTTACTATTTAAAATATTTATCTTCACCATTGGGCAATTTTTATGTGACAACCCAGCTATTTATATTTCCAATTCCGTCAAGGCCATTTTATATGTTCATAAAAACTTCGATTTATTAGCATATTTTAAACCAACTTTCAACATGGAGACTGTTTTCCCGATCGTCATTTCTTTTTGCATAGTCAAACGTGTGCTGTAAAAGTAAATCTGGGAGCAATGCAATTGGATTATTATTATTCATATATATACCTTTTAAATTTTGTATGCCTGGTTAGCTGTAATATAATTTCGAAACCTTTGAACCATCACGTTATCGTCTTATCTCCCATTGCTACTCTAAATTTGCTGGTTGTGGGACGTTGGTTTATGTATTCGGGGAATAAGACCGACTTAATTGTAACTACGCGAATGAGGCAAAATCAATTTTGAGCTAACCGAATAGAAATATATAAGTCTATCACCTAGTAGATCGTGAAGGCGACTGTGTAAACATTGTGCATTCAACATTCTTGTGACCTAAAATGAGGGTGAATCTGCATCAGTGAATCACCTGTTTTCGATATTTCAAGTGTTATCCAATGAGTTTTAGTTTGATTTGATAATTTCTCTATGTTTTTTTCCAAATAAAGAAGTTAGGTCGTGTCATATATGCAAATGCAACTCATGGTAGTTTTGATATTTTGTGTGGCGAGTTAAATTGTTTCGATGTTCACTTTGATCACGTTAATTTGATGCTATTAATATGTAATAACTCGGGTATAAAATAATGGCCTAATGCGGACGTTCTAATGGTACTATCCACAAAAGAAAAAGGCCAATACTATTTTGGCTATACGCTTGGCCCTTTACGGACCGCTTTGTTGCATAACGTGTGGCTAATGAAACAAGTCTTAGTAAATCAACGATGTTAAATTATACCAAATATGAATTCGCTAATTTCCATATAGCGTAATGGTTTTTTCATAATTTTAGTATATTGAGAATCATTATGTGTGTTTATAAATAACTTAATTATGTTTGTGGTTTACAAAATTGAGTAGAAAAAGCGATTTTCTTTTCTTGAAATCTCAACTCGACTGCTATGCTTAATAATTTATATTTGAAATTGTAAAAGGAAATAGAATTCAATTGGATTAAATAATTAAGATATACTAAAACGAAATGTAAGCGATAAACGCACAATTTGAGAGACACACAATTTCGTTAGCAATTGCAGTGAATTACACCTTGTTATCCGTGTGAATTTGATTGTGGTTCCTGTATATAAGTTGTCGGAAACTCACAAAAACGTTTTCATCCTTTCCAGCCGTGTTTATTCCAAAGTGCTCCTGCATTCGCTTCCGATATAATCAAGAAGTCATAGAGAGGCGAATCCAGGTTAATTTTGGATGGATACAGGTGCTATTAAGATAATTGTTTCCGCAATTGGCAAAAATATTTTATACAGAATTCATTCTCGAAACAGAGTGTATTTGTAAGAGTATACCATGTTAAAAAATAATGAGGAAATGCGTACGGTTTTATCAGTTTGTTGAAAGAATCTTTCTTCGTAGTTATACAGAAAAGAAACAAATTTTAGCATACAAAGATGCTAAATTGATGGAATGATTTGTAAAGTTTGAAGAGATGATGAATATATACGCAATCGCGTATTAGCTGTTGCGCACCTAGTAAAACCAATATCAGCAATAAAAAATTGTTTGTTTGTGGGTTAGGCGTTATTCTTCTGCTTATGCACATGTTTTTGTGGTCCTGTATGCATTTACATATGAACGTTTGTCATTTGTGTAAGTCTGCAAACGTGCGTCTTGATCCATTCTTGTTGTTATGTAATGAAAACGTTTAGATAACTTAATTCTATTTGCTAGTTTAAGTTGACTAAATAAAAAACCAGGTATTGCCATAGATATGGTGAAAATAAAACGGGTATTTTAACATAAATTTTCATATTTATTATGTAATAATTTATCGTCAATTACTGACCAGAACCATTATTAAGGAAGGATTTAAAAGATTTTTTAGCTGATAAAATTAGAAAAAGCAAAAATATAAATAAGGCCCATGAATAAATCTCAATTAAGCAATTTTTGCCGATGTCAAAATCAATACTGTTGCATTTCAACAGTCACAAAACAGTGCAAAATACTAACGTGTTTCAATCGTCCCTAAACATCACTAGAGCACTACGAAAAATTGCTAAATGATGTTGAAGCCATAATATATATATATATATATATATATATATATATATATATATATATATATATATATATATATATATATACATAAGTAATGCAGAATTATGTATTCTGTTCTAACTTCTACTAGTCTTGCATAAATTGTAAATGAGTTGAAATAAGGAGTTGATGATAGACCTTAAAATCAAGAATGTGAATGAAATTTAATCACCAATTTATGGTATTTATTATGTCGCACAAGACAGAAATATATAATTTTACTTTCCAAATATATGTTTTCCAGTTTTATCGTCGCTAATCAGTTTATCTTAAGGCTTGGATGATGATCATAGAAGGGCGAAACATATCAGTAATGGCTACATAATGGTCGTATGGCTTCGATTTGCGACAGATTTAATAAAATGGGTTTTGTGTTTATATCCAGCACGCAAGAATGTTTTAGCGAAATGCTATCACAATCCGCGTAATCACTCATTGCTGAAATGGATAACTTTCATTCATGTAGCGAAAAATGCAAAATGTTACTATTCCCGACTGTATTGAAATTTTCCGGCCAAAATTATCTGCTAAGTATAATTTACACAAGACTACAAGTGATAATATCAGCCAATCTAATTTTGTTTCTCTTATTCGACATTCTAATTTGGCGAGGACAATGGAAGGTCAAAACGCGTCAAACGTGTGCCTGACTGTCTTTTTGCTTTGTTGCGAATCTGTCTAAATACATTGGGATTTATTTTTATCATTCTCGTAAACATAATTGAAATGATTTTTATTACTACCCCTGCACTCAACGATTGATAACAATATTCACTGAGTCATATTTTGATTATATTACAGGTATTTATTGCACAGATAAGAAGGTCAATTTTTTTTCAAAATCTGCTACATTATATAGGTTATTTTTAAAAGACAAAAGGAAATAATTTGTATTACGTATAAACGTTACAATAAAATTAATATTAATAGCGAAATACACTCTTAGTGACACCTTTCACGCAAGCATACCCATTCATCTCGCTAGTTAATAATCAATTGAGTTATTATAGTTTGTTTAATAAAGGATCAATTGTGTTGCACCTGATATAGTTCAATCTGCATTATTCCCTTTCATTTCTTGATTCCTGAACGAATAAAATTTAATATTATACATGTCATAACTGCCGATTACAATAAATTCGAATCCAAGGTGAAATCAGAAGAAAATAGTTGATAACAATGAAATATTTGTGCAATTTCTCGGCAAGTTTTTATACAACGCAAATAACTAATATTTTTCATCTTCTTCATAATTAAGTAATGCTATAACACAGAATTATTTTCGAAATTTAATTTAATAAAGGTTATGTTTAAAGTATGAAGGCAAGCGCAAAAATGCTTTGCAACCGTCTTCTGATCGATTAACTGAGTTATCTGACATATTTCGAGTTAAAAACGTATAAATCTGCTTAGAAAACCCGGTGCGATTCCTTTCTCCCGAACACAAAATCTTTACGATGCAGTGAGGTTTTTGTTGTGTTTGCATTTCACCTAAAATTCTTTCAATTTCCTGTGCTTTTCTTCAACTCAATAGGAGATAATATTGTCTGCGCCCATGAGACAATTGCTACCCCAAATGAACTCAAAATAATTTCAGGAAGCAGACGATTCATAAAATTGTGTACTACTATTATTCACGTATTTATTTTCAACATCAACGATTTGATTGTGTAACTTACGACTTCGTTTTTTTAAATAAGAACAAAAGTATGGGTTTTTTTAATAATTCAACAATACATTGTATACTTTCGAATTCGGTGAATTCTCAGCTAACATCGCAGTTATCCTTTATTGCCAGCCACCGCTTCAATATTATATTATGTGGTGGCAAATTCTCCCGTTGGCAGCCACCATAACAATAGTCGTGTGAGTCGTATTAGCTTCATAGCTGGCTACCGTGAAATTAATATTTTAAAATCATACGTCTATAAAAGATAATATACAGAGATATTTTTCTTTCATCATGTTGTAGTTGCACATGAAGTCCACAGTTATACATCAATTATATATATATATATATATATATATATATATATATATATAATATATATATAAATATATATATGTGTAAAGTATAATGGAATGATTTTGTTACAATCATCTTGCTAACATAAAATAAGCATTGCATCAGGCAGTAAAAGTAATTAATATACAACAACGTTTTCGTCTTCATAGTGAATTGGTAATATATACAGCCCAGATTTCGCTGTGAACAGGATGCGAAATGGGGCTCATATTCATCACATTCATCACGTCGCCATTCTCACCGCACACAATAGGCAATTTGAAATCATATTCTAATTTATCTTACATTGTTAAACGTTTCCTCAGGTGGACACTATTTGAAATCTCTTAATATATGGTTTTCGAGCTAGCCACACTTTATCTGCAATTGTACAACAGGCAACTGGTCTCACGGAGGAAGTACATATATTTACAGACTAATGAGAGGATTATTAATCATTTGTATTTTGTCAGTATAATTTAAACATTGGTTCAGGAAGCAAAGGGAATTTATCAAGTAAACCCGTTTCGTCTCAATTGGGAGCTCTACGGGAACAAATCAGAATTTGCAGCGTAACGGACTCGAAACATTAGCGTTCCCCAATAGCATAGACAAGCATAAAAATAATAGTAATTAACGAATTCCTAATAAGGATGAAACCAGTCCGCTGGATGAATTCTCTTTGCTGTCTTGGTTTATACTGAATATACATATATATATATATATATATATATATATATATATATATATATATATATATATATTTATATATATATATTCATTGTACCCTTCTTATGTGCAAAAACAAAAAGAAATTTTATCAGATATAAGAAAATTTTCTTTCTCATGGTCTTCTCAAATATCTACTCATGAACATATCTTTATATATAAATTGGAAAGCAAAACAAGATAGAAATATGTGAACAAAGCGAGTGTGAAAAATAGAAACCAATCAAATTGCGTGCGTCACATCCAGTTCAAGCTCAATGCTTGTACGTGCTTCTTCTGCTTACATAAATCCGGCTGCAATTTGTTTATCCATAAGGCTTCGTATGTGGCTAGCTCCCTTTTGTTTTTGCATTTAGTAATTACTTTGAATGCTACGTCTGGAGAACATACGTGCGTTGTTTCGATGATGTGTTGCGCAATAGCAGACGTGTATTCACCATTTGATTTAAAACAGGCGTTCAAGTTGCAATGTTCTCTCATTCGAGTAATTAACCGTCTGGTCGATCGGCCTACGTAAGTTGATCGACAACTTGCGCATGTATATTGGTAAATAATATTTGATATCGACATTAACGGCTGTTTCTCTTTGATTGCTGGTAAAGGCAAGTGTGTTACCCTAAATAACACTCGTAGTTTGGCTGCATTAAATGTGCGTGTCAATGCTGCTTCAACTTTCTTTTGTGCCATTCGGGAAACTGCATCCCCCTTAAATGGGATGTTTAGGTAGACGGTTTTCTTTTCTGGCCCATAGTACGTCTGTTTCTGGTTAACTCCCCTTTTAATAATTGATTCAATTAATTGTCTGGGATAGCCATTAGACATTAAATCGTTAATTGCTTTATTATATTCATTTTCTTTAGAATCTTGACTAACCAACCTGTCAATTCTTGAAAAGCAACCACGAACTGTTGATAATTTATATTGAAATGGCACAAAACTGCTGTAATGCAAATACTGTGCAGACCATGTTGGTTTATGGTAAATTGTTCTGTTTAATTTACCATTAGTTTCTTTCTTTAATAGTACATCTAGGAAAGGCAGACAGTCATCTTTCTCGTGCTCTGACGTGAAACCGATATTCTTATGTGCTTTGTTGAAACTTTGAAGCAATGTTCGTGATTGCGACCTGTTCTTAAGTACAAGAAATATATCATCCACGTACCGTATATATTGAGCACATTTACTTATGTCACTCTTTAATGATGTATTTTCTAGGTGCCCTAGAAAAATCTCAGCCAACACTGGAGATAAGGGGCTTCCCATTGCGACACCATCAGTCTGTTTGTAGATGTTTCCATTAAAACGAAATCGTACGTCTTTCGTGCATAATAAGATAAGCTTGCGTAGAGTTTGACCTGGCACCGGCGATGGTAATATATCGTGTTCTACCGCTTTGACTATAATGTCAATGGTTTCATCAATTGGAACATTTGTAAACAGAGACGTAACATCAAAAGATACCATAATCTTGTTTTTAACATTTATATCTTGAATTTTGTTTACAAACTCAAACGAATCGGCAACCGAATGATTACCTAGTAGTTTACGTAATGGTTCAAGTAAACGAACTAGCCATTTAGCTAGTGCATGAAACGGAGAATTTACCATTGATAAAATTGGCCTCATAGGACAACCTCTTTTGTGTGTTTTTGGTAATCCGTACATTATTGGTGTAGATGATCCAACTGGCTTGAGCTTCTGTGCAGTGGCCTCATCAATAAAACCGGCATCTGTCAAAATCTTAATTTCATTAATTACTTTGCGCTCCACCTTGTCTATTTCATCTGATTTATCGTCTAGACGTGTGAATTTTGTATTGTCATTTAACACGTTTTCCATCTTTTGTACGTATTCAGATTTGTCCATTATAACTGCGCTCTTTCCTTTATCAGCGCGTAGTATTTTGATGTCTGCGTTTCTGCTGATATTTCTAAGTGCATTTAGATGCTGCTTTGTCAACGCATGCTGCTCTGCACATTTAGACGATTTCAAGTGTGAAGCCTGATCAACTAGTGTAGCCTTGAACCAATTTTTATAATCAATACTGGTAGGCTCCAAGTCAGCTGTTTGTTCAAATAACAATTCAAATGCTGCCTCAAAATCAACATCGCATTTATTAGAAGGATGTATTCCATAATTTCGGCCCATCGATAGTGCCTCCATTGTTAGCTGATCGATTGGCACTTTTGATAAGTTAAGCACACGCTTATCAAGATCGGTCGGTATTAAATCACACAAAACTCCAGGTTTTACATCTTTTTCCAATTTGTTCAAAATTCTTGCTTTATCTTTCTTCATAACTGTCGGCAAAAACATCAAAAATTTCATTCTTGCAAAAAGACTTAGTTCATCTAATACACAAGATACACACCCAATTCTTGCCTGTAGCACTGCTTCATCTTCCTTCAACTGCTCAATTTTAGAATACGCCAACCTTGTAAGATTTCTTCGGTTGACTCGTAGTTTTGACTTGCGTAAACTGCGTACCAAATCACCTGGGAACCGTAATTGTTTAATACACTGATAATAATGATTTAACCACAATTGCGTTCTTTGCGCTCTACACTTTAACGTCACTAGTTCATCTAGTTTTCTGAAAGATTCTTTTGAAATGCGAGCTTTAATAAAATTCATTGTACCCTTCTTATGTGCAAAAACAAAAAGAAATTTTATCAGATATAAGAAAATTTTCTTTCTCATGGTCTTCTCAAATATCTACTCATGAACATATCTTTATATATAAATTGGAAAGCAAAACAAGATAGAAATATGTGAACAAAGCGAGTGTGAAAAATAGAAACCAATCAAATTGCGTGCGTCACATCCAGTTCAAGCTCAATGCTTGTACGTGCTTCTTCTGCTTACATAAATCCGGCTGCAATTTGTTTATCCATAAGGCTTCGTATGTGGCTAGCTCCCTTTTGTTTTTGCATTTAGTAATTACTTTGAATGCTACGTCTGGAGAACATACGTGCGTGTTTCGATGATGTGTTGCGCAATAGCAGACGTGTATTCACCATTTGATTTAAAACAGGCGTTCAAGTTGCAATGTTCTCTCATTCGAGTAATTAACCGTCTGGTCGATCGGCCTACGTAAGTTGATCGACAACTTGCGCATGTATATTGGTAAATCATATTCGATATCGACATTACGCGTATCCGATGCTGCAAGTTGTCGCTAAATAGTACCGTCGCATTAATTCGCAAGACGCTCAGCATTCAAAGTAATTACTAAATGCAAAAACAAAAGGGAGCTAGCCACATACGAAGCCTTATGGATAAACAAATTGCAGCCGGATTTATGTAAGCAGAAGAAGCACGTACAAGCATTGAGCTTGAACTGGATGTGACGCACGCAATTTGATTGGTTTCTATTTTTCACACTCGCTTTGTTCACATATTTCTATCTTGTTTTGCTTTCCAATTTATATATAAAGATATGTTCATGAGTAGATATTTGAGAAGACCATGAGAAAGAAAATTTTCTTATATCTGATAAAATTTCTTTTTGTTTTTGCACATAAGAAGGGTACAATGAATTTTATTAAAGCTCGCATTTCAAAAGAATCTTTCAGAAAACTAGATGAACTAGTGACGTTAAAGTGTAGAGCGCAAAGAACGCAATTGTGGTTAAAACATTATTATCAGTGTATTAAACAATTACGGTTCCCAGGTGATTTGGTACGCAGTTTACGCAAGTCAAAACTACGAGTCAACCGAAGAAATCTTACAAGGTTGGCGTATTCTAAAATTGAGCAGTTGAAGGAAGATGAAGCAGTGCTACAGGCAAGAATTGGGTGTGTATCTTGTGTATTAGATGAACTAAGTCTTTTTGCAAGAATGAAATTTTTGATGTTTTTGCCGACAGTTATGAAGAAAGATAAAGCAAGAATTTTGAACAAATTGGAAAAAGATGTAAAACCTGGAGTTTTGTGTGATTTAATACCGACCGATCTTGATAAGCGTGTGCTTAACTTATCAAAAGTGCCAATCGATCAGCTAACAATGGAGGCACTATCGATGGGCCGAAATTATGGAATACATCCTTCTAATAAATGCGATGTTGATTTTGAGGCAGCATTTGAATTGTTATTTGAACAAACAGCTGACTTGGAGCCTACCAGTATTGATTATAAAAATAGGTTCAAGGCTACACTAGTTGATCAGGCTTCACACCTGAAATCGTCTAAATGTGCAGAGCAGCATGCGCTGACAAAGCAGCATCTAAATGCACTTAGAAATATCAGCAAAAATGCAGACATCAAAATACTACGCGCTGATAAAGGAAAGAGCGCAGTTATAATGGACAAATCTGAATACGTACAAAAGATGGAAAACGTGTTAAATGACAATACAAAATTCACACGTCTAGACGATAAATCAGATGAAATAGACAAGGTGGAGAGCAAAGTAATTAATGAAATTAAGATTTTGACAGATGCCGGTTTTATTGATGAGGCCACTGCACAGAAGCTCAAGCCAGTTGGATCATCTACACCAATAATGTACGGATTACCAAAAACACACAAAAGAGGTTGTCCCATGAGGCCAATTTTATCAATGGTAAATTCTCCGTTTCATGCACTAGCTAAATGGCTAGTTCGTTCACTTGAACCATTACGTAAACTACTAGGTAATCATTCGGTTGCCGATTCGTTTGAGTTTGTAAACAAAATTCAAGATATAAATGTTAAAAACAAGATTATGGTATCTTTTGATGTTACGTCTTTGTTTACAAATGTTCCAATTGATGAAACCATTGACATTATAGTCAAAGCGGTAGAACACGATATATTACCATCGCCGGTGCCAGGTCAAACTCTACGCAAGCTTATCTTATTATGCACGAAAGACGTACGATTTCGTTTTAATGGAAACATCTACAAACAGACTGATGGCGTCGCAATGGGAAGCCCCTTATCTCCAGTGTTGGCTGAGATTTTTCTAGGGCACCTAGAAAATACATCATTAAAGAGTGACATAAGTAAATGTGCTCAATATATACGGTACGTGGATGATATATTTCTTGTACTTAAGAACAGGTCGCAATCACGAACATTGCTTCATAGTTTCAACAAAGAACATAAGAATATCGGCTTCACATCAGAGCACGAGAAAGATGACTGTCTGCCTTTCCTAGATGTACTATTAAAGAAAGAAACTAATGGTAAATTAAACAGAACAATTTACCATAAACTAACATGGTCTGCACAGTATTTACATTATAGCAGTTTTGTGCCATTTCAATATAAATTATCAACAGTTCGTGGTTGTTTTTCAAGAATTGACAGGTTGGTTAGTCAAGATTCTAAAGAAAATGAATGTAATAAAGCAATTAACGATTTAATGTCTAATGGCTATCCCAGACAATTAATTGAATCAATTATTAAAAGGGGAGTTAACCAGAAACAGACGTACTATGGGCCAGAGAAGAAAACCGTCTACCTAAACATCCCATTTAAGGGGATGCAGTTTCCCGAATGGCAAAAAAGAAAGTTGAAGCAGCATTGACACGCACATTTAATGCAGCCAAACTACGAGTGTTATTTAGGGTAACACACTTGCCTTTACCAGCAATCAAAGAGAAACAGCCGTTAATGTCGATATCAAATATTATTTACCAATATACATGCGCAAGTTGTCGATCAATTTACGTAGGCCGATCGACCAGACGGTTAATTACTCGAATGAGAGAACATTGCAACTTGAACGCCTGTTTTAAACCAAATGGTGAATACACGTCTGCTATTGCGCAACACATCATCGAAACAACGCACGTATGTTCTCCAGACGTAGCATTCAAAGTAATTACTAAATGCAAAAACAAAAGGGAGCTAGCCACATACGAAGCCTTATGGATAAACAAATTGCAGCCGGATTTATGTAAGCAGAAGAAGCACGTACAAGCATTAAGCTTGAACTGGATGTGACGCACGCAATTTGATTGGTTTCTATTTTTCACACTCGCTTTGTTTCACATATTTCTATCTTGTTTTTGCTTTCCAATTTATATATAAAGATATGTTCATGAGTAGATATTTGAGAAGACCATGAGAAAGAAAATTTTCTTATATCTGATAAAATTTCTTTTTGTTTTTGCACATAAGAAGGGTACAATGAATTTTATTAAAGCTCGTATTTTCAAAAGTGAATATATATATATATATATATATATATATATTCTTTATTATGTACATTGTCTTCGAATATTAAACAATATATTTATTATCTGAAAAACACATTAAAAACAAATGGTTACAGGTGCCTATAATTTATTATAATCAATCATTACAACTTCGAAAGTTACATCCTTTCGCAACAGCACTTGGCAATTATACAAACAATGATTGGGCGGGTGGTGATGACATTTACTATAATCAAGGTTACGAACTTCATATAAACACCTGACCCATTAAGTACTTACATCTTGTCCGTTTAAAATAAGAATTGTACAGTGTAGAAAAGACAATTCATCTTGTAGACCGGTTTCGTCCTTATTGCGAACTGATCATTTACTGACCAGAATTTGCTGTGGACATAGCTCGAACCTGGGCACGTCTGCTTCGGAATCTGGTACTCAATACACTGAGCCACCCTGCCGCACACTACAAAATTTTTTCAGTCATATACTAACTAATGTATTTCGGTTAGTTTTTTCTCATTTAGGTGGCACTCATATGGCATCCATTTACATCGAAAGTTCCACTAACCATCTCTAATCTTTCATTACTGAACAGACACCACACTACATGGGGAAGTGGTATTGAAATGAAAATTTATATAATTAAACGAACATTGCGCGGGTGGTGATAACATGCAATATATTTAAAGTAGCAAAATTGTTAAAAATACCTGACCCATTAAGTACTTACATTTTGTCACTATAAACTAGAATTGTATAGTGTAGAAAAGGCAGTTCATCTAGTGGACCGGTTTGTCCTTGTACTGGCCAGAATTTTCCGCGGACAGGGCTCGAACCTGGGCACGTCAGGGTTTAGAGCACCGGTTACCGAAGCAGACGTGCCCAGGTTCGAGCCCTGTCCGTGGCAAATTTTTGTCAGTACATGTTGAGTTCCCAATAAAAACTAGATCTGTCTACTGGATAAATTGCCTTTTCTACACGATAGAATTCTTAGCTTATACTGAAAAAATGTAAGTACTTAATGGGTCAGGTGTTTATATCAATTTTACAAACTTGATTATAGTAAATGTTATCACCACCCGCGCAATCAATGTTCGTTTAATTATATAAGTGTTCATTTTAATAATACTTTTCCATATAGTGTTTTGTCTATTCAGTTATGACACATTGGGGATGGCCAGTTGGAACTTAGCGTATAAATGAAGGCCAAATGATTTCCACCTAAAAGAGAAAAAAACTAATCGAATTAAATAAGTTAGTATATGAATGAAAATTGCGTTTAGTGTGCGGCAACGTGGATTAATGGGTAGAGCACCCGATGCCGAAGTAGTCGTGCTCAGGTTCGAGCCCTGTCCACGGCAAATTCTGGTCAGTACATGATGAGTTCCCAATAAGGACGAAACCGGTCTATTGAATGAATTGCCTTTTCTACACTATACAACTCTTATTTATACTGACACAATGTAAGTACTTAATGGGTCAGGTGTTTATATCAATTTTGCGAACTTGATTATAGTACTAGGCAATTGATTGGAAGGTTAATGATACGGATTCAAAAAAATAATAGTCCGATTCCAATGTTATCCTGGCCTTAGAATTCAAAAGTTAAGGTGAAATGCCAAAGGGAAGGAGAAAATACTTACAACTTTGTAACAGTCATCCAAAATGGAAATTTGATAACAACTTACAAATAAGAATATATTTATTTTACTATTTGTACATTTGAATTCGTTATTAAAAATGCATAATTTTGTATATTTGATAGGTTACAGCTAATCTAATTATGGCAAAATTTGATACATAGTCTACGCATACGTTACGCAATTCTACAATTTACTTGCTCAAAATTCACAAAAAGATAAGCAAAATTATTAACTGATGGAAATAAAGTTTGTAGAAATACAGAATGCCTGAAAAATTCTGTAAAGATATCAAATTACGAGTTTAGTACACTTATCGAAGTTTGTCGATCGAGAGTGGATCAAACTCGTGTTTCCCAGTATCTAGCACCATAAATATGACGCAAATTCAATGTCTAATGTTGAATTGATTAAATAACATTAAATTAACGGAAGATCAAACAAAATTTAAAGTTTGGAATTAAAAACTATTTGGCATAACATGTATACGTTACAAAATCAACAAGTAAAGTTAATGAGAGTTAATTCATTTCTGCAAAGTTCACTAAGTACCAAACTAAAGAAATAAATTATATCTATGGATGGTTGTTACCAACTTTTACATATTTTGTTTAAAAGGATAACATACCTTTATACATACATATATATATATATATATATATATATATATATATATATATATATATATATATATGATTGCTGGTTAAACTAAAAATGCAAAAGTAATCAATGACAATTCTTCGCGTAAATCGGAATCATTCATTTTGGGAACTCATGAATTAATAGACAGATTATGCCTCGAGCCGGGTGCGAACAAGTACACATTTACGTTTGAGGCAAACAGATACAATAATGTCATCACTGCTATGAAATTTTAACTACCTAATCACGATCAGTCTCTAGATAGGTTAAGCAGTACCACATGAGTATATCATATTGAATTGAATGTTTATAGCAAGGTTCTTTTTATTAATATGTATATAAAAATAATATATATATATATATATATTTGTATTGTCAGTGTAAAATCATACATGCATAAGGTAACAAAGGCATCTCTTATAAGAGACCGGTTTTGTCCTTATTGTGAACTCACGAACCGGCACAAATGTGTTTCAGATACTGCGACAAAATCCACAGAACAATCAGTGTCGAATACTATGCGTAAATGGTAGCCTTTCCTTTAGACGGAAACGGTTTGCAAATTCTTGTAAGTTGAAGTTTTATCTCGTATCACCAGATTTTTCATTATAAATATATATAATAGGATTGGTGATTATTTCAAGCTTGTAAACTTGATTTAAATAAATAATAAATGAGAACTAGTCTGATTTTAAGTTTCACTTATATGTCCTAGCAGAAGTCGTATAGATTTTTGTGGCTGATTGCGTGTTGTTTTGTAAGTAAAATAAGTTTTCTTCTGCGTGCCTCTTGATTCCTTTCTTACTGTGCTAAACAGAGGTGATTTAGATCTGGTTGTTCTTGCATTTGTGCACTAGAATTGGACCAGCCTTTCGTTTTGTTGCCTACTACCTGTACGAAGGTTTTTTCACGTATGTTGTATTTCGTGTCGCATTGTTCACAGGTTTTATTTGGTATCTCTGGTAACGGAGCATTTTATATAATTAATCAAAGTTTTTTTTAAATTTTACTACTTTGTCATTGATATCGTCCGTAAAAGACAGTCTATTTTTCATTTAATGCTATAATGTTTACGTGTAAATCTATTTGGTTTTCAAGGCAACTATTGTAACCTGTTATTTTGCCTTTTACAGAAATGTTAATGCAAAATTGGGCGTTGCAAGTTTAATTGATTTGGGGATTCCCTTCTTTGGAGGACGCCAAGTCTATGTATATACAATTTGTACCTATTGCATACGATTATTAAAATTTGTGATCGTTGATTGCGCGGGTGGTGATATCAACTAATAAAACCAAATTTTATTGTATTGTGTCGACCCTGAAGATGAACCTGGAAATTCGGGTTCGAAAATTAGGAAAAAGAACAATGGAAAATCTTGTTCCAACGTCATTTTCAGACAATCAGCTAATTAAAGGCTTAAAGAAGAAGGGGCAAGTGAGAACCCATCAATTGAGGCCAAAAGTTACATCATCTGAAAAAGGAAAAAATTCAAGATTTTACCGACCTATGAGTGCTATCAATTGTCCCGCACAAGAAAAATTCGGTCAAATCCACAATAATAAGACCAAGGTTGCGAACCAATAGCATTTGTCGGTTTATATCAAGTATTGTGTGTGGTGGCAAAGCAATTCCACCAAGTGTCCGGTTCCTTGCGTACTCATAACCCATTAAATTCTCTCTAAATCATTTGCCCACGAACAGATCTCGAACCTGGGCAACTTTGCTTCGGAGCCTGTTGCTAACAACTGTACCACACTGCTGCACATTATGAAAAATTTTCAGTTATATAATAATATGTTATTTGTTAGCCTTTTATTCAAAGGGAGTCAATGTGACTTCTACTTAAACACAAAAATTTTAAACTAGCAATAAATAATCTCTAATTATAGACCGGCAACCACGCTATCCGAGGCCGTGGTTTTTATTAGAAGATAAATCAAATTAAACAATCTTTAATTTACAAGTGGTAGTTGCAATCTAAATTATAAACTTGAATTAAACAATCATTATCAATATCCGTGCAATCAATGATTCTTTCATTTTCGATATTATAAATTTATAACCACTTCCACGGGTAGCGAGTTGTCTCGTCTATAATTACAGATTTAGGACGGCCCTCGAGAATTTTATGCCTAAGTGAATGTTAAATAGGTTGCACTTGAAGGAAAAGAACACAAAAATTATAGAATATAATTGAACAAGACATTTAGTGTGTGGCAGGTCGACCCAGAAGATACGGCCACAGTTTCCGAAGCAATTGAGCCAAGGTTAGAGCCTAGTCCGTGAAAAAAACAAATTCGAACAGTAAGTATGTATTAGGTGTTGCGAACCTAGTAACAAATTAGTCCAGTTGTGACCAGAAGGATAAACCAAAGGCAGCATGAACGGAAAGTATAATCTCATACACATTCGTTTCGTGCTTACTGGCGACTCATCAGTAGGAGCCGGTATTACGCCCTTTAACCACTATATATTTGGTAGAAGAATGTGGAATAATAGGACGGTACAATCTCCTAGACGAATGTGTAAACCCGTAATAGTGAAGCTAACATAATCTAAAGTCTACGACAATGCGACTTCAACGCTAACTCACACTATATAATATATATACTAGTTGATAGATACTATATACTATTGTGTTAGTAACTCATACCAACATCATTGTACCAAAAAGGGACATGGTACGAACTCTATGGTTTCCGAGTCGGTACATGATACCAACCTGATGGATATCAATTTATTCTAAAGTTCACCCAAATTGAGAATTACACCAATTTTGAACACAATAGCCATAGTGCTTTTTATCCTTTGCAGACTCGGTATATATATTATATAGTGTGAGTTAGTGTGGAGGTCGCATTGTCGTAGACTTTATATGATGTTAGCTTCACTATTGCAGGTATACACATTCGTCTAGAAGATTGTACCGTCCGATTATTCCACATTCTTCGACCAAATATATAGTGGTTAAAGGGCGTAATACCGGCTCCTACTGATGATTCGCCAGTAAGCACGAAACGAATGTGCATGAGATTATACTTTCCGTTCATGCTGCCTTTGGTTTATCCTTCTGGTCACAATTGAACTAATTTGTTACTAGGTTCGCAAAACCTAATACATACTTGCATATATATTAGTTCTTCGCAACAAACAGTATTTAACTGTAATATATTGAATTTAATGATGTCATGCTTACCGCGAAATGTGATAACTGATATCGATGAAGGCCAGAGTGTATGGTTTAACTGGAGTAACAGGTGTTCGGAAATTGTTGTAATTCTCATTTTGGGTGAACTTTAGCATAAATTTATATCCATCAGGTTGGTATCATGTACCGACTCGGAAACCCTAGTGTTAGTATCCGGTACTCATCGATTTCAAAAAAAGGTATCAGTTACTAACAAAATAGCCATAGTGTTAGTATCCTTTTCAGACTCGGTATATATATTATATAGTGTGAGTTAGCATTGAAGTCGCATTGTGGTTGACTTTAGATGATGTTAGCTTCACTATTACAGGTTTACACATTCGTCTAGGAGATTGTACCGTCCTATTATTCCACATTCTTCTACCAAATGTATAGTGGTTAAAGGGCGTAATACCGGCTCCTACTGATGAGTCGCCAGTAAGCACGAAACGAATGTGCATGAGATTATACTTTCCGTTTATGCTGCCTTTGGTTTATCCTTCTGGTCACAATTGAACTAATTTGTTACTAGGTTCGCAGCACCTAATACATACTTTTATATATATTAATTAATTATTTAACTGTAAAAACAGTGGTTGAATTGACCATTATAACAACGCAATCGGTCTACCTGATTAACTTTCTTTAATACCTGAATTATTCGATCATCTAGTCTAGCGTAGATAACCACAGGCTAGAGATAATTTGTTATGTTTTTAAAAGTTATTATAAGTTTACTAGCAAAATTTGAATTTTTTCTTTTATTATCTTCCATTGAATAATTTTTTTAAATTAAATCTACATTGAAGCCTCATAAACCCAATATGTGTTTGCTACATATAGTCTCTTAATCCTATTATTAAAGCCGTTTTTGCCTTACCTTCGTCAATACGACAGAGAAAGTAGTTTTTCCTGTATGAGATTAGAGTTTCCGTCGGCGGACGGAAATGGGTCTGCTGTAAAGAATATAGAATTTGAGGATAGGTCAGCAATAGAATGGAGAAACATGTCGTTTATGCTGGATTGAATTAAGATTTACACCGGTGGACGGGAATAGGCCTACCGTGGAGAATATAGAATACAAGGACGGATTAGCTGTAGGATGGTGGAATTGTCGTTCCAGCTGGAATAGATTAACCTTTCGATCGGTGGATGGAAATGTGCCTGATGACGATTAAATTGACTAAGACGACATGTCTGTTGTAGGATTGAGGGTCAATATATGGAGTGTATGTGATGAGTTACCAACAAGGGCGTAACCGGTCTACAAGATGAATTGCCATTTTCACAATATATAACGCCTAATTAATACTGACTAGTAATGGGTCAGGTTTTTATATAAAGATAGCAACCTTCATTATAGTAGTTTTTATCACCGCCCGCAAAACCAAAGTTCGCTTAATATGTGGTGGTTTATGTTGCGTTGACCAGTACATTTGGTATTTCGTTTGGGTGCGAAGTCAGTTTCTTTTTTGTCGCTGGCCTTCATGTTCCCTTTAAAAAATATTTCGGAACCCGAGCTTGTTAGCAAAATAGATTTTTATTGGCCTGGAAATTAAATAAAAAGATTTCACTAATGTTGTTACGAATATGATGTAGGCCAATTTCTTATTTTGAATTTAAAACTTTGGTGCTATAAACGAATCTTATCACAGTCCATACCAGACGTCGCAATAACACGGATGTGGGTGTTAATATTTTATTTATAAACAAAAAAAAAATTGTATGCTTCTATATAAAAATTGATACAATTATTGTTAGCGTACATTTGAGAATATCTTTTAGGCATATGCAATTAAAATTGATGACTATCAAATTATTTTCACCCTAAGTCCAAAGTTCTGCCGAATAACATGTATTACTGTTGTGTTAGCTGAAGACATCGTTTTATTCTGACACACAGCCAGACAGTGGATTATTTTGTTTATCCCAAAACTCACTAAAAAGCTGCTAAACATATCAGGATGTAACGCATGAACGTTAGTTTTTTCGCTCAATAGATTGTGGTACATAGTGTTAGTCGTTAATAAGTATAGTTCGAGTAACGGAATGCCTATCGATCAAACTGCAGCAGCTTATCAGAGTTTTATTTATATAGGATTTCTGATAAATAAATTAATGTTTCTAGTAAAACAGCTGTTTATGGAGATATCTTGTCTATAAAGAACGAATAATATTTTTAGTCATAATTTACAAACTATGTTTTTCGATTGGTCACATAAAATGGAATTAGTGCTCATCGCAAAATAGCAAATTTGATTAAAACAAATGTTATCACCACCTTTGCAATCATTGATTGCGATATTATGAGAAATATTTATATGTGTTGAATACTAAAAACAATTTCGCTCGTGACTGAATAGAATAGTGTAATCAACAATCGCAGTTCAGTACAATGTATAAGATTCTATGACAGGCGAGAACCGCATATCCTAGGCAGTTAGTTTCATTTCATGCCTATAGGATGAGGAAATTTGTTAGAACGTGTGACTCCCAGAAATTTTGTTATGTCTCTCGACTGTTTATATATAATAGGATTAACATTGGCCTCAAATTCTCAAAGATTTAATCAGCATTTGCTTAATTAGTCAATGCTCAGCCGAGTAAAAATGTTTACAATAAAAACAGTTCCCAATTTGCGCAAGCTCTACATTACAATATCCTCTCTTCGCTATCAAACTTTTAATATAAACCAACGGTAGGTTTTAAATGGTGTTCGACGTCTGGTTAAATACAATGGGACTGGTGTTTACTTCAAGCTTGCATACTTGATTTAATTAATTGTTACCACCACCGCGCAATCTTTGATTGTCAATTGTATTACCTAGATATTTATGTGGCGTTATTAATGCTCGTGACTACATAGAGATGTTGCATCCGACATTTCCAGTCAAGTACAATTTATGCGTGACTACTAGAGGTGAGAAACGCGTATCTAATTTTGTTTAACATATAGATATACATTGCGGATTTATCCTCGCTAGTCCGTTTTGCGGTCGTACTCTTATGATGATCACGGTATTTTTCCAAACGCGTCTTTACGTATGACTTACGGTAGTTTTGCAATTTTGTTCAACTAAATGTTAAATACAATGGGATTGATGTTTACTTCAAGTTCGCATACTTGATATAAACAATTGTTACCATCACCCGCTCAATCATTGGATTTTACTCGTTAATATAAATTTCTATATGAATTAAACGCATATCTCCAGATAATTTGGTTGTTGCAGTTTTCCCATGCATGTACCTTTTTAATTTCCGCATTCATTTTTAAAATTCTATATGCATAATCCATAATTTTCCGGGCAGCAGTTCTAAATTTCCTAAACACATCTCGACCTTAATAATTTTTTCGAATCTATTTGTATATATGCTAAACCAAATATTCATGAAAAGATGCATACATGTATTTTTATCACGAAACTAGAATAGTGACTAAAGAAAAATTGATCAATTCAGTATGTGAGTTCTTGATACCCTAACCATGTGAGAGTCTACATAATTTTCCCTGCATTTGTTTCTAAATGTACCTTGATACATTTATATATATACGGCAATTACTAAAATCAAGGTTGCGATCTTGATATAAACACCTGCACCATTATGTGCACAATTTCTTTAGTATAAGCTAAGCATTATATAATTGGATTTCATCTCGTACTGTCCAGGATTTATCACAAACTGGGTTCGAACCTGTGCACGTCTGATTTTGCATTTGTTGCTATTTACCACTGCCGCATACCACATCCCATTTTCATTGATATACAAGCTTATTTTTTGTTTACACTTTCCTTTATATAGGGCTTATATAGCATACTTTTGGAACCTACAGATCCAACTAACCACCTCGAATCTGGCATTATAGGACACAAAATGTCTAACTAGTAAATTTTAATTCTTATTTGACTAGCTAGGAAGCAATTCGCATAAGATGTTTAGGCAAAAAAGTGTGTTACACGCCATTATTTGAATATTAATAGAATAGAATAAAAACTGGTATGCTGAAAAATAATTTACCTGCATCACAAATAATATCGTTCTTACCGATGTCAAGTTCTTAGTGCCTGTGTGAATTTTGCTGACTATGCGACACAGATTTATTTATACTCCAATCTATTTGGGACGTTGGCATTGAAATGTCTGTTGTCTTATATCCTCTTGATACGGCCCGGTAAGTCATTTATGCAAGAAGATGGCAAACCATATATATTTAAGGCTAGAGGAGCAGTTCCTCATGGAAGCCTAAAGTTAACGATGATTAAATGTAAAATACAGAGCTTTTTAACAATAATTGTTTGCGCGGGAGGTGGTAACAATTCTTTAAATCAAGTTTGCGAGCTTGAAGTAAACACCAATCCCATTGTATTTAACCAGTCGTCGAACAACATAACAAAACTACCGCCAGCTGCAACGCACTGACGCGTTTCGACCTTCCATGATCATCATCAGGGTACGACGGCAAACTGACTATCGAGGATCAAACCGCATTTAATATATATGGAAATCAAATTTAGATATGCGGCTCTCACCTCTAGCAGTCTCGCATACATTGAACTTGACTGGAAATGTAGGCTGCACAATTTCTATGCAGTCACGAAAATAAACTGTTTGTAGCTTTCGCCACATATACATATATAGGCAATACAATTTAACAATAATTGTTTGCTTGTATGGCTCTTGAACAAAATAATCCGTCGTACAATAACAATATCGACATATAATCCGTATACAATACTTTAAATTATGCTGCCAGCTAACTCTATTGAATTATACAATTGCGTAGATATTTAACTAATCTGTTGGCAAATTCTTTAAATCAAGCTTACAAGGTTGAAGCAAATAAAAATCACAATGTATTTACCCCGTCATCGAATAACATATCAAAATTACCGTCCGTTACAGGTACTCACGCGTTTTCACCTTCCCAGAGCATCATCAGAATACGACGACAAATTGACTAGCGAGGATCACATCGCATTGCACATATATGAATAGGAAAGTTAGATACGCGGCTCTTACCTCCAGTAGTCTGGAATACCTTTTAATTGACAGGAAAACCAAAAAAACAGCAAAATTGTTAGCAAATCTGAATTCAGTGACGCAAATTTACTAATGATTACAATGAAACAAAGAATAAAGTGCAGGATTTGACTCCTGCTTCGTTGCAGTTTTCGGACTCCCCTCTGTATTTGTATCGCACTTGTTGTCATAATTAACGCGCTGAGGTTTCAAACGAAACATAGTTGGTTTACACCTTAAGCCACGAGCTTCGTACAATTTTCTGTTCTATGTAAAATCATGCTTATATATTCCTTATTGAAAATCATTATCGTACATGTTCTAAAATGACAGATTTAGCGTAGCAGAATATAACACAGTCTCTTAAGCGATGTCAAAGCAAAAGTGATATTATTGCGTGTGCTGACTTAATTTTTATAAAGTATATTGTTTCTGGTCTTAATATTTTATACGTATATAATTTTTCAAATACTTTTAATAAAATTCTTCTGTGCTTTAATACAAATTTATTTTTTCTAACATTGTTTGGGGAAATCTGTAAATCAATGGAATTTCGTTGAGTGTATTCGCATCCCGTCATTTTTATCGAATAAAATCTCCTTTTGATAACATAAAATTAAACAGTACTTGACATAAATGATGTTCACATAGCTCACAAACTTGGACGTTATTAGCTCGATGGTTGTTCCGAAGTGGGAAATGACAGAGTACCAAAATTTAATATTCACCTGGACATCTTTTTTGCCATTAGAACAGTGTATATTTCTAGATTTTTATCAATATATTTGTCTAATAAGGTTCTATAAATAAAAGTTACATTTGAGAAATAATGTCAAATCATTTGGTCTTGCAGCAGTTAATCTAGGCACGCGTAATTTTGATTTCACCATTTGTTTACGTAAACATTGTTTACTGTCTAAATTTTTATAAGGTATATCGATGCTTGCCTCACGATGTCTCATTCATTTTCGCATATTTTCGGTTTTATGTAAACAAATAATGAATAATTTGTTCCATTCCTATTCAGTTAAAATATAATTGTTTTCAGTTCGTCTATAATTAGAGATTTTTTTTATTTCTTCCATTGTTTGATGAAAGATGAAAACTTGTATTGCTGTGTCTGGTTCAAAAATTTTCATGTTTACCAGTGGTACATATAATTCAATTTCTTTTGAAAATAATTTTTATAGCAAGTCTATCTATATTTGCTACTGATAAATCGCATTTGCGTAACAGGCTTGACAGTAAGTGACAATAAGTTGCTGAATTAATCACTATTAAGAGTTAAATTAAGTCATAAATTTACATAATAACAAAAAACAAAAAAAAATTACTAAACAAAACTTAGTTTGTGAATTCATTAAAGCTGAAAGTAGTTCTTTCTTGCGTGGAATACAATTAAATAATAGGGAACGTTTCAAAATCAAAATCTATGCTGAAATTAAGTTCAACACCCTACAAAGAATTATAGCAAATGGGTTAAATGCCCACCTTTCAGGCTGATTCAAATTTCAAATCAAACTTATTTCTCGATAGACATTCTATTATAACTTTCTGACAGTCAGGAATACGTACAGTTAAAATATATTTAAATACATTCATAACTTGTTATAACTTTTATCGAAAATGGGATAACTAATTATGGAGAAGAAATTTTAATGCACCAATTTTAATATATTGCATGCAGAACTTTATTACCTAACCATACATCTTACTTAGATTTCCTATATTTTGGCACATTTATCAGCAAATGCCAAAAGTGATTTTAATATAAAATATTCCATGATGAGAAAAAAGAAAGTCTGAAACTTGTTAGTTAACGTGATTTGTAAAGCTTCTTTTTTGCTCCACATGCTAATATTGGAATCTTCGTTTATCTCAGAAATTACTGTACATTTTCAATAATATAGGGATTTCGCCTATTCCACTCACTAATAGACTGACGGTACATCATACAATAGTGAGTATGTATCAATTTATTCTATTATTTTTTCAATTGAAACGTTTTACGCTGATGTGTTTGACGAAATATAATGCATTAATGGTGCAGTAAAATTGTAAATCATGTTTAGAACCGAATGCAGTGAATCATTTGAAATTACTAAATCTGCGTATAATCTAAAATAGAGGCATGAGACTAATTTCTTCTACAGTTTCTTTAAGTATAATTCAGCAACATTATATCTTGGTCAGATTGAATTTGAAAATTTTAATCTTTCCTTAAATTTTTAATTTAACAGTTCAAAAGCCGTCGGCACACAAATTAAAATTATTATTAGTAAACTAATTATACCAATATGCTCATAATGGTTTCTTAAATATTTTGGACGAAAATACATAAGTCATAACAAAACATTCAATAAATTCTAAACAAGCATGTTAACAAATTTTTATCAGAAATGAATAATGCTATGTTTTAGTCGACAAATTTAGTTTATTATTTTAAAACTCCCATGTACCATAACTGGAATTCGTTTAATTTAAACAAATTATTTATTCCTATTAATTCAGTAAATATTTATACGCGCTACGCGATTAAAAAAGACATTGTTGTGGAAACAGCTATAGTTATTTCTTTGCATGGCAAGTCAAAAGAAGTTTCAATTGCTTTATTTATTTGTTCTCGTTTCTTAACATAGTTACCTTTCCATGCATTTATAAACCAGTTCCGTCAATTATAATTACACGTTTCTGATATTCATTGAGAATATAAGAGCAGGTCGGCAAACTGCATTACAAGGTTCAAACTATAATAAATATAACATTTAAATTCGTAATTCATTTAAAACCTACCTATAGTGTCACAAAATCGTAATTCATTGTTCAGAATCAAATTTTCTATGCAGAATCGAATGCAGTCTTACTGAAACTTTAACCAAATTCATATAAATAATATAATTATGCCAATATTTGATGTTAATATCCGTGCAAACTATAATTGATTAACAGTGTAACATGTTTTAGTGCTTGAGCGTTCGATTTTAAGAAGGGGCTGGTATTAATCTGGACATAGATAAGCTAGTAACAAATTAGTTCAGTTGTGACCAGAAGGATAAACCAAAGGCAGCATGAACGGTAAGTATAATCTCATGCACATTCGTTTCGTGCTTACTGGCGACTCATCAGTAGGAGCCGGTATTACGCCCTTTAACCACTATACATTTGGGTGAAGAATGTGGGATAACAGGACGCAACAATCTCCTAGACGAATGTGTAAACCTATAGTAGTGATGCTAACATCATATATAGTCTCGAAAATGCGACTTCCACGCTAACTCACTCTATATAATATATATACCGTGTCTGTAAAAGGATACTAACACTATGGCTATTGTGTTAGCAGCCGATACCAACATCGTAGTACCAAAAAGGTACATGGTACTAACACTATGGTTGCCGAATCGGTACATGGTACTAACATGATGGATATCAATGTATGTATATTTCACCGAAATTGAGAATTACAACTATTTCTGAACACCTGTTACTCCAGTATCTTGTTATAAACAATAGAATTAATATTAATCTAACACATAAACATGTTTTAAACAATTATTATCCTCAACCGTGCAATTATAGAACTTTTTATTGTATAATTGACATATGTGTGGTGAAAGCTGAAAAAATACTGTCCAAGACCATATAGAAACCGTGAAGACGATATTTCATGTCAAGTACATTGAATATGAGACCGCTTTTTGCTAGAAAATCATTTTATTTTTCAAGAGTTGTGTATGTATTGTAGTTTAATCCAAGTTAGAAATTTTACAGTTGCGATGGGATAATGTAAACGTAATATCGATAGGTCTTACTATGCAATTCCCTCTGGTCTTTGGCTAATTTCTACGAATTTATAGATAGTAAGTAATAGGCCGTTGTCTGTAATTCGCAAGCCACGTTTAGATAATTTTTATCACCATCTTAGCAATCATATAAGTGTGGAAAAATTTTCAAAAGAATCATTAAGTAGATGGTTCCAATCAACTACAGCTTAGCGAAATTTGCGCAAGAATTATGCAGCAGATACTTTTATTCAACTACCGTTTAGCCAAGAACAAGCAGGCCGATAACAGAAAACATTGTGCTCTATACCACGTTTGATTGTAATAATTATATAAGTGTGTCGAAATTGACACAAGAATTATGCAGCAGAAATTTCCTGTTAATTGTGATTCGCGATGGTTCTGGTATACTATGCCACTGGTTAAATACAATGGAATTAGTCTATATATCAAGCCCGAAAAACATCATTTGAAGAATAATTGAATTGTAATTGTAAGATACGCAATAGAATAGAATAAACAAATGAGAAAATTTCATATATAAGGTTCTTTAATCGATTTCAGTTCGACTTCTCTTATTTACAATCTTCATGTATGTAATTGAATGTCGAATAGGTAAGAATTTAATGTAATATGTTCATATTTTATTCCGAGCTCTTCTCGGTTTCTTATCATCAATAAACATTGCGATGATTTCTCATTCTTAAATAAAAAATTCTTTTCTTTTTGGTCTACCATAATGAAGATAGGTCATATTTATACTCATTCTATACTTTATTATATATATATATATATATACATATATATATATATATATATATATACTCTCTCTATATATAAGGAAGTTATTTACTTGACCCATATTGCGTGAAAATTCTGATAAACTTATGCAAATATGCTTTTTTCTGCCGTAATTGGCGCCTAATCTAACGAGATAGCAAGGAGTTTTAATCCAAATGCAAAAATGTCCTTCAAAAATGCAAACGAAATAGAATGCCGGACAATGTATTTTGCGCGATCAAGGATTTATCAAAAAGATACTTTATATAATATGAGCATAACTGGCTGGCTGCTTTTTGAAATGGCCAACGAAGAACACTACGACCTGGTAAGTGTGCTTATTTGGTGTAAATTAAGTGTTCCCTGAAATGATCAACTATTTCATTACTTATTTTGCATGCATCAGCCACAAAATTTGATGTTTGCTTCTTACAAGTATCGATAATGGAAGGATTGCCGTAGTAAGCAGGTAGAAATTGAAAATATAAAAAACTCAAGTATATACCGGGAATTTGGGATAGCTGAGGTAAGGATTGGTCTGCTAATTACAAATAGTTATATATTGAGTTTAGTTACTATGATTAAAACTAGTGTTGAGTCAAAAAAATATATAAACAGAATGGTTTTGGAACGAGGTTACCACATTTGCTTAAATCTGCTATTGTGATTAAAGTACTGTGTTTTGTGGCCTGAGGATGGTGCTGGAAAGTAGGCACCGAAACGTCGCCAGTAAACAAAGATGTGATAGAACCACATTTCCATTGGAACGAATTATAATCCAACCCGATCAAAGACAAAACAAAATTGGAAATTGCGATAAATCGGATCTTTGTGGAACTGACAGTGCACAGCTATTACCCGCGTACGCAAAACGCGGCATTGGAACATATAAAAAACTGTTTGGTAGTTTATCAATATTTTGTGATTATTCAGGCTGAAAATGTTTTCAAAGGTTACATTCAAACAAACACTGTATCTTTTCTTGCAATATCACCCTTTGCTAAAACTATCAGGTTGTAGTACCATTAGGTATTTTTATGAAATTTGTAATTTAAAAAAAAATCTATGACATAACGTGATAATTCAGCATACGTCATTTGATGTCTTTTTATGCTGCCCAATATCAAAATGCTGACAGTCGTAAAACATTGGGATTTTTCATTGAACTTATCATTAACTTCCTTAAATCTATATTTTAATAAGACTATTTAACCGCAGAGGAAATAATACTTTATTTCGATTTATTATAGATAGGCAATGCGTTCGCAGATTATTTTTATAAAGGTGAGTTAAAACAAGTATATTGTATTATTAATTTACCTGGACAGCCTTAATGCAACGTTTGCCGACAAGATTGTAAGATTTTATGATTTGTTGGGACCCTATACAACTCGTTTTATTAAAAATAAATTCCATTAAACTCATTATAATTTAGTTCTCTTATGAAAAAAATATTAATATATACGTTGTACTTGAGTCGATATTTAAAACAACCTAATCTTTGTTATCTATAAATGTCGTATAATTCATCCGAATATTTTGTTCAAAAACTGGCAGCATTCAAATTACAAATCCATTATGTTTGTGGCAAAATCATTAAAACAACACAGTAGCTTTTGTATTCAAAATAGATGAAGTAAACACACATGTATCAAGATTTTTAAGCGATTTTGTACCACTTGTTATAGCTTTGCAATCTCTTTATTCCACTGTGCTATAGAAACGAAATCCCAAATGAAAGTTTCCATGTCCATACTTTTAATGAATATTGTTTTTGTTTTTCTCTGAAACAAATACATCAAATATGGCTTGTCCATTCTTGTTAATTTGAAGCAAGTATATTTTTTTAAATGTTTCTAAAGATTATTTTGCAGAAGATTTTTTCAAATGCTCGAAATAACTCAATTTTGCTAAGTAAGTAATTAAATTCTATTGCCATAAATGCTTTGTTAAAAGCTAATTGACTAAGTGCACACTTACAATATGCTATTGACAAAAATCACACAGCTACTGATTTTCTTCTTGTAGTAAAAAAAAGAATGAACTAAGTCAGGGAATAAATGTGCATCCGGTTCATGGCTTTGTGTCAGTACAGAATGGCTTAATATAACTTATGAAGTAGAAGGTTAATTGATAGAGTCAATTGTTGATTAAATACGCTTGTCATACACACAGATATCTCATCAATTCTAACAATTTTCCGATAAATAATGAAATCTGTAATTTGTTGTAAATAACTAAACAATAAAAATAAAACTAATTAAGAAATAGTGACTAAGAGAATAATTTCATTTTTGGGAAGATGGACTAATGCAATAAGCATCTTAAATGGCTTGTTAAGTTGCAAACGAATATTCCAAGTTTTAAAGTATAGTAAATATCACAGTTTATGTAAAACCCAAGCAATATAATTTGTCAACTGGCAAAAATCTAGTATTTATTCTTTAATAAAAAATGAACTTGTCTCACAATAATATTTTCTATTGGTTAATTTATTAGCTGACCACGGGTGGAGAATGCACACTTGATTAATTTCAAACTTTTTCTAGTAATATAATTATCAATGGTTTAAAAAACGTACCGAACATACATGAACGCGTTTCGACTTTCCAACAAAATGCACAACGCAAGAGAAATTACCGACCAGCGAAATATAAACTATTGTCAATCAGGAAATTCTGACATCCGTCCGGCATCTATTTCACACTGTTAGTCCTAAATTTATTGCATTTCTAAAAATTGGTAGTCTACATAGTTAATTTTAATCATTAGCATTATTATTTAGTCCAATGCAGACTTATAAAAATTGCATCATTTTATAGTGACAAGAAATATATGATTCAAGATTGCAAAAATTATAATAATACCAAACGCATCGATTGCTCACACCAAATTGCGAGTTAAATAGAGTAAAAGAAATGTAAAGCAATTGAGACTACTTATGAAAAGTTATACGTGGAGAAACTAGGCAAAAATTAAGAAGCATAAAGATTTGACTTTGCAAAATCTTAATAAAATTAGCGTTAAAGGATAAAGTTAAGATCAAGAAAATTATCATATCCAGTAAAATCTATGGAAGTATACGCAACTCACATACAATCAGTTGGGAGAGCTCTGGATTCCGCAGCACACGTGCCCAGGTTCGATCCCTGTCGCCGGAAAATTCTGTACCGTACGTGATGAGTACCCAAAAAGAACGAACCCGTTCTATTGGAGAGAATTGCTCTTTCCACACTATACAATTCTTAGTTAATACTGACAAGTGTATGTACATAATGGGTCAGGCGTTTGTATCAAAATTGCAACCTTGAATAAATGTAATTTTTATCACCTCTCGCGCAACCAATGTTCGTTTAATTATTTATTAATTGTTTGCAGACATTTTTGAAAGCAAGAATACAGTATTGCCAAGGTAAAAGTATTTCATTCTGCCAGATAGATGGATTCTGAAGCATGAAATAACGATTTCTTGCATTTCGAACGGGCAATTTGTAATTAGATAAGGGAACGCTATCATCCAAGCCTAAAATTAATAGCTAATGTTTATGTATGCTTAGCTGTATCTTCCCAATCTAACGCATTTCTTGGGGTTTCTATTTTTCGGGCGCTACTTTTGGCTTTTAGTACGATACCAACCATCAGAAATTGAAATATTCAGTGAAATGAAATAATTTTCCTGAAAGAGATTGTATATTTATTCTGATAATTATATTATCAATATTAGTTTTAGTTATATTTATTTTGTTGTTTTTTTTAGTTCCAAAAAATACTTCCAACTAGAAAAGCATGGTCTGACATTATAAGAAAATAGAATAGCAAATTTCGATTAATTTTATCCTTTTTTATTGTACAGTTACTTGTAAACAATTTGACTTGGCAACGAGACACCTTTCATTCAAATATGTACATAAATCCTCTTAGAGTGAAAACTAAACCAATTTACTTTATAAACATTTTAAATTCTAAATATATCACCACGCATTTTAAAAGTTTATTTTTAAGATCTTGGACAAAATTCTGAATAAGTAGTGACATTCGTCATAATTTAATGAACTGACGCGCGTGGAGATAGAAGTCAAACTGAATTGGAGGAGAAATCACACTAACTGAGCTTAAATGAATTAATGTATCCCCAGATATCGCGAATGAACTGCAATTGAAGGTAATGCAGCACTGTCTGGGATTTCGACAAAAAACAGCACTGTGTTATGTTAAGATCAACGAGGTAGGCTATGAGACAAGTGATTGGTTACTTCGTGGCCTTTATCTCATTCATTATAGCATCATTAGTTTCCGAAATAATATTAAATAATAGTATTTATTATGAATTGAACAATAGAATCTAAAAGCTTGGCTGAAAATATTAGAAATCGCTTACTAAAAATTAATTTATTAATCTCACATTTATTTGCTACTGCATTTAGTGAAAATTATTTTTCGGTTTTTGATTATCACATTGATAAAATACATTATAAAAATCTATTTAAAATATAAATATACTATTATTGTAATCAGTCAAATGGGATTTTCAAATAATCTGTTAAGAAACGGTTGCCAGTAGGTTAATGAAATCTGCGAAAATAAATTTGTATTACGTAAGGATAAACGAGCGACTTTGTTCTTATTAAATAAGGAAAACTGTATGCATGATGAAAAAGAGATATATGATAAAGTGCAACAGAAAAAAGCTGACTGTCTCCAAACATAAATAATCAATTAACTTCAATGTACACATAGAATGTTCTGTGGAAAACTCACATTTCCAAAGAACCATAATTATTTGATACACATGTTTTGTTGTGTTTAGCTAAATAACACTCGTAGTTTAGCTGCATTAAATGTGCGTGTTAATGGCGCTTCGACTTCTTTTGTGCCATTCGGGAAACTGCATCTCCCTTAAATGGGATGTTTAGGTAGACTGTTTTATTTTTGGCCCATAATACGTCGGTTTCTGCTTAATTCACCTTTTAATAATGGATTCAGTTAATTGTCTGGGATAGCCATTAGACATTAAATCGTTAATTGATTTATTATATTCGTTTTCTTTAGAATCTTGATTAACCAACCTGTCAATTCTTGAAAAGAAACCACGAACTGTTGATAATTTATATTGAAATGGCACAAAATGGGCCAGAAAAAAAACAGTCTACCTAAACATTCCATTTAAGGGGGATGCAGTTTCCCGAATGGCATAGAAGAAAGTTGAAGCGGCATTAACAAGCACATTTAATGCAGCAAAACTACGATTGTGACTTAGGGTAACACACTTGCATTTACCAGCATTTAAAGAGAAACAGTCGATTAATTTCGATATCAAATATTATTTACCAATATACATGCGCAAGTTGTCGATCAATTTACGTAGGCCGATCGACCAGACTGTTAATTACTCGAATGAGAGAACATTGCAACTTAAACGCCTGTTTAAAATCAAATGTTGAATACACGTATGCTATTGTGCAACACATCATCGAAACATCGCACGTATGTTCTCCAGACGTAGCATTCAAAGTAATTACTAAATGCAAATACAAAGGGGAGTTAGCCACATACGAAGCCTTATGGATAAACAAATTACAGCCGGATTTATGTAAGCAGAAGAAGCACGTACAAGCATTGAGCTTGAACTGGATGTGACGCACGCAATTTGATTGGTTTCTGTTTTTCACATTCTCTCTATGTTCACATATTTCTATCTTGTTTTGCTTTCCAATTCATATATAAAGATATGTTCATTAGTAGATATTTGAGAAGACAATGCGAAAGAAATGTTTCTTATATCTGATAAAATTTCTTTTTTTGCACACAGGAAGGGTACAGTGAATACAATAGATATATATATATATATATATATATATATATATATATATATATATATATATATATATGATTGAAATGTAAAAATAGTTTGACGGCTTGATAGCATCAAATAGACTCTTTTTTTAACTTAAGCAATTAAATAATTCTTTTTAGTAAGCTCCATTTATTGTGGTTTAGTCACATGCACAGGTCGAGTAAAAGGATATAGAAGAATTATTTCAATACTTCTTGGTTTAAAGCTAATCTAAACATTTGACATAAGCGTTGTAATAGACGATATCTATAAATACCGTGTTAATTATTGAAAGATTGCAGTCTGATCCTCACTAATATAAATTGGTTCATTGAAATTTCCATTATTCGCGTTATTTGAAGTTTTATGTAAAGTTTTTACGCCAAACATTTAATTGCAGTTTAACTCGGCGGATCGAAGCAAATTGTTTTAGTTGACAGAATGGTGGATAATTCATTACTCGATAAAGTTATGAAAGAGACTTTTGGCATTTGACTGGGTTCATTTAATTAAAAATATACCAGGTACTACTGTTCACTCCGATTTATATTCCCTACAGCAGCATTTGATATGTATGCTCAAATTCCCAGCAATGTTTGTTTATTTCGGCCAAATTTATTGGGAAATATTTTAGGCTACCTAATAATTTAAACCAAGCTTTAATTAATCAGTGTCCAGAGTTCTGCATCAGCCCTTAATTATTGCCACTATACATTTTCATAGAGTTGGGGGATTTAAATTACTGGCTTTGCAATTGGCTTTTTGGTGTCCTATCAATTTGTTTGTAATAAGTGCCCAGAAAGTTCCGTATGCAAATGTGCAGGACAATTAAAATGGTGATGTCCGAGTTCAAAATATTGATACTTTTTTTGTCCATATGTATAAATGCCGTTTTGCCGCATTCAAGATTTCGACCTTATAAAGATATCATTTAAGCTTTACGCAAAAATTCCTTCGGAGTTATATTAAAATATATCACAAGCTAAGATACGAAAGAAAGTTTTATAAACCTATGTTAAATATCCCAATAGATTCTACATCAATCGAGCAAATCATTAATTCGAGTGCTAAAGTAGTAGAGCTGAATTCAGACTATTAAAAATGTTTCATAGAAGTCGAAATTTATTCTATGGAAGCAACACTTTTAACACGAATTCAATAATTTTTTATTGGTCACCAATAGGAGAATCGGATTACGCTTAACAGCTGTGAAATGGGTGATGAAAAAATAGTTATCGGGAAAAAAATATCTTGAGTATAAGAATAAATTTGCTTTCAATCTAGACATTCATCGATTTATAAACGAAGTTATGGAAAAATGTAATTATCCTTTTAAATTATTACAGGAAATCTGATATTTTGACCATGCAAGTGAAAACTTCCCAAAATATTCTGACTTTACACCCATGAAAAGCTCTTAAATTCATATGTTGTTAAATTGGCTTGCTTTTAGGCTTTAAACGTTTTTGTGGGCTCAACCATGCATAAAAAGTAATAAAGTTAATTTCTTTTGTTTTTAGATGCCATTGCAAAATGAGGCGTTGTGTCCAATTTACGTGTTTCACTATTAATTTGTGTTCCAAAATACGAAGCTAAATTGTTTCGTCATCATCATCATCATCATCATCATCATCATCATCATCATCATCAGGTTTGTAATAACTCTTGATGCGATTTTGGTTACGATTAAATGTAAACACCTCGTATTCCTTTTCTGTTCCAATGTGCTGTCTAAGTTTAATGGTCAACTGTATAACCAGGTTCGTATTTAAGGCAAAAATTTCAAAAAATCCAACCAGTCTTTGTTAATTTCAAGGTTAATTGAAAAACAACTAAACAGAAAATATTACATAATTTCAAACGTAAAATAGAATTTATGTCTACTTTCAACCTAAACTTTGATAATACCAAAATCATGTAGGTGATCAATTATATAGGTTAAATAAATTCCATCTTTATGTAAATATGTCATTTGTTTAATATGTAAATCAATAAAATATTTTGTATCTGCTGTTTATTCAAACGAAAAATGGGCATCAAATTGTGAAATAATATGAATTTTAATATTCATTTCATCATGTTTACAAGCGGATCACTCTAATGTGTAAAATTGTACAATTGTGTATTACAAGCATTTCTTTATTTGCTGAGTCGCATAAAATCTCCGCATATCTGCTAAAATATAGTGTTATACAAAAATGAATGCTTTTGTATAATTATTATGATTAAATGTACGCCGTTTGTATAAACTAAACGTTGCACAAGTTTACAATGATAATTCGTCAAGGCCGGTTGGCGTCCTTATTGAAAATATGTCACAGAATTTCCAGAATTCGCCTCAACTGGGACTCAAATCGTTGCACATATTCATTATAGTTTAGCAGTCATTTCACGGCGCACAATTATCAGTCATATACCAACTTCTGGTTTCGCAAGCCTTTTAATCGGGTGCAACTTATTGTGAATATCTTTCGGCCTGAAGATCTAACTAGAAATCCCCAAATTAGTTATTATAAAACAGACACCATTATACTGGGCGATGTTAATGGAAATCAAAGGAATTATCAGGATTTGAATTCATAATATTTTATCAATATAAACTAAACATATCACAAATTAGCAAAGGCAATTCCTTAATTAGACGGGGTTCGTCTTTACTGGAAACTCCTCAAGTGCTTGCTACAACTAGCATCGGGCGGGACTCGAAACTCCAGCATATTTGCTTCGCAGTATAGCACTAATAGCACTGCGCAAAACGTACTACGCAATGAACAATTATTATTCCTATACCAGCTATTGTTTTGGTTAGTATTTAATTTATGTGGAACTCATTTTGCATCCCTCAATACATGAAGTTCTAAATTGCCTGTCATCGTTCAACCCAATTAAAACTATTGAAATGCCAACGGGGAATGCTACATTTAAATGCTGATGTAAATTGCGCGGTGCTATTTTTCTTGTTTGCATTCTCGCGGCCGTTTCTTTTCTGCGGGACAAGGAGCTGATGGAGGGTTTCAAAATGAAGGGACAAGTGAGAACCTATCAATCACGTCCATAAAACTGGTCTACATAAAAATGCAAAGAATGTCATGTTTGGTTGAATTTTAAGCGTAGAATTTTGTTCTAAATATATGTTTTAAATATGCACATAACACTACACAAGTTATCAGTGGCAATTCATAAATAGGCAAGTTTCGTTTCTAATGAGAACTCATCAATAATTAGCCTGAATTGGCCGTGACGTGAGCACGAGTAAGGGCACAGAATTGAAGACTTTCACTAATACGCAGCTGCATCTGTTCTGCGCGTTACGCACAATAATCAGAAAAATACCAGTTTTTGTTTTGGTTACCCTCTACTTAGTTCTTTCTTAAAACCTGAAGATCTAAGATACCAGCATTGATTTGTGTTTATAGAACAGACAACATTACACCTGATGGTGTTATAATTAATTTTTAAAAATTTTCATGATTTGAGTCAATTATATTTTATCAGTATAATCTGAATATCGCACAAAAAATCAAACAAAATTCATTGTGGATACGGTTTGCGTCCTTATTTGGAACCAGTAGAGTATGTGCCAGAATAGGCAGCGATGCTTGACAGAAACCGGAAACTATTTCCTATGAGTCTTGAACGAAGGCCACAGCGCAACTTGTGTTGCGTTTTACACACAATTATCAACCAAATGCAAGTTTTCGCTCACCTATCTTTCTCAAAAAGTGGAACCCATTAGTAAAATTTGAAACTTAAAGATCTAAGTAGGCGCACAAAAGATTTCATATTGGAGCCTATAAAAACGCCAGCTAAAGATTTCTTTGATTTTATACGTAATGGCAGGTATTTGGTCGCATATATATTGCTAATATAATCTAAACATCAGAGGTAAGAAAATTAGTTCAGCAACTATTCGGGGTTCGTCATTATACCTGCCAGAAATTTCCGCGAATTGGGCTCGAACCGGCGCAGGTTTCGTTCGTTTCGAGAACTCGACAGGTTTTTACCATATGTTCCACAACAAGAGCTAAAACCTTCAATTATTTGCATCAGCGTCTAGTACCCGTACCGCTGCGCTACCCTAGTGGCACTTTATAAATAATTATCAATCATATACTGATTTTTGCTTTGGTTGGCTTTTCCTTCAAGTGCTACTCATTTGTCGCTACACTCCATACGTCATTATAAAATAGACAGCATTCTAATCTGGACAGTTATTTTTTATTTGTGTTTGGTGGTTAGTGTTTGGTTATATATATATATATATATATATATATATATATATATATATATATATATATATATAAATATTATACATTTTAAATTATATATTACCTTAAAAATATATCCAAATTTAATTCTTCCTTTTTGCATGTGTGATTTAGTAAAATGCATAGTAAGACGCACTAGGAAAATGTTCGATAAATATGTGATTCCATAATATTTTAAGAGTAGTACCCTCTTCCGCTAAATAAATGCAATTTATGAAAATTCGAAGCAAATTTTTCAACAAATAACGAAGTTCTTTTTCATGTGTTAATAGTGCAACGCGACATATGCTACAGATATACCGGTTTCCAAAAATTATTTGAAGCCACATTTAAAAAAACGATTGTCTTTCTGAAAATCACAACCCGACTGTATTATCTGGTACATCATGTAATCAATTACTTAAATAAACAAGGATATAGTTAGATTAAACGCGCACCATACAGAGAAAATCCCGATACAGGAAACGTACATACTGGGAAACGCGCATTTACACACACACACACACACTAAAAAAACAATTACCAGTTTTTATTCAAAATATGTACTAGCATCTGTTGTTTGTATAGCTAAAGATTAAGGATGTTGAATACAACAGCTAAAGCTGTTAGGTTTGAAAATAATTTCGCCTGATTTAGAATGTGAATTCCTCGGTCAAACGCTTTGTCTTATTTTGACGTATTGCTAATGAGACCGAAAGATGACAGTCAAAAAAAGATAATAAATACGAAGCAGAAATAGATAGGAAAGTACATCCATTACCACAGTGCTGCCCAATTTCAGAAATGTGGAATTTGATTCGCAATTCATTCAATAGAATAAAAAAATAATTTAAATTTTTTGTGATCTCAATATAAACACAAATTCCATTATGTACATACATTTTTGAGTATTAACCAAGTACTGTATTATTACGAAAATGCCTTATGTACTGGGCAGAATATTTCATTGACAGGGTTCGAATCTGCATACATCTGCTTCGGCGATTGTGTCTCTAACTCAGTTCTAAAGAATAACAGATACAAGAACTGGCGATACTTAAAAAAACTTTATAAGAAAACGGGCACACCGTAAAAAAATAACAAACAATAACATAAAAAGAGTGCAACAACGCCCAACCAAAGAAAATTATACACCATTAGATATTTTAAATAAGACGCACTCTCAAAAATATTTACCCGAATAAATAAAAAAGCAGAGACTTCATGGATACATAATACGCAAATTTATACTAATTCCGTGGCTCCTCAGTGTGCTAAGTAGGCCGGACTAGCTAATTACTGAGAAAGTGCATTCAAGAACATCAGGGAGAAATTTTCGTCAATACTGAACGTATAGCTTATAAAAGTCACACCCCAAATCAGACGGATTTGTATGTGTTCTTCAGAGCTAAAACAAAATAAATTTCTAACATTTTTCATAATCAGCTAACAAAACAAAATAAGTTCGTACATGTTTTAAATATTAACTGGTAATTGTTTATGCCTATTCACCAACATCTACGTTACCTGCTTACTGTTTTTTGTATTATGTAGGTTAAATCCAACGTAATCCTCTTGCTTTAAGATAGTGACAACATGAAGTACCTGATGTTAGAGTCGTGTTCAGTTCTGACGAAAACTAATGGCCTTCTTTAGCTGTGTTTTAGATAAGTACTTTATAAGAGATGTAAATTTACAAACGTGATTTTTTTATCTCATAAAATTAAAAACGAATAAAAATGTTGAATAATGTTAAATATTAACAAAGCGTACTAATAGGCCTAACTAAAAAAATCGAGAAAAATTTCTTTGTAGCCTATTCTGCATTCTTTATCTATCAAACGAATGATTTCTGTGTTTCTCCAATAAATGATTTTCTACGCACACTACAGTCTCCCACTTGGCGTAATAAAGAAAATTAATTTTCAAATAATGTTTTTACCCTGTAATACTTTTAGAATTTTGACAAGTGTAAACATATTTCTGTTACGTAATTCTTTTCAAACATTTAACTACTGATATGCAGTTAGTCATTTACTTCAGTCTCCCATTTCTTTATGGCTAAATCTTCTTTACATACCAAAAATTTTAGCAGCACATTATTAACTCTAGTGACATAAAATAATAAAATTTAAGATATAGAAATTTTAATGCATGACAAATCGGACTGTACGTATGTTCCAACAGGCAATTATTTAACTTAGTACACAAAACGCAGGAGATTACGTACTATATTCCGAATGTTACATTTGACGTTACGCATTAATAAAAGTAATTGAAATAAAGGCTAAATTCTGATTGGTCACTAGTAAAATTTAATCATGCGCTGCCCATTGCGTCTATAAATTTAATATAAAATATAGTAAATGTAAATTAGGTCTTACGTAAGGTAGCTTTTCACGTCTTAATTATTCGGCTTGTGTTACTCACTCCATGAAATACTCAGATACGCCGGTTTTCTTTTTTACGTACTATTTTTCAATATTTATTTATAAAACTGGTATTGTATTACAAATAGAGCATATACGCTTGTAATACTAAATTTCAATATCGTGGTGAATTTGCCTAGCAACAATTAGTTTTTAACAGTCAATAAGCTTAACAGAGGCCACAAAACTAGTGTTTATGCTCAATGACAGTATAAGGTGGCAAGGTAGATGGTATATATATTTTTTCTTGTCGTGACTGATGATTAATCATCGTTCGTCGAGATTTTTTTCATGTCTTTTGATTGAGAAGATTACGAATAACTGGATTGAAGACAAATATTTTTGCACAGGCGGTTAAAATCTTAACAGTTCTCTAATAACTTATAAAGCTTGGTTGGGGACAGGTGTAGCACAAACGTACTGTCTGTTATTGATTTGGTGTGGGCAGCGGTAACGCTTATAATCAACCCCTAAAGCTTAAGTTGTATCTTAATTGAAATGAGACAATATGCAGGTCTACAAGGGTAATTTATGCTCACCAATGAAGCTGGTAATCATTGTAATAATGATTCTTCTTCGAGAAGATGCAAGCAACACATTGAAACCCGATGATATTTGCTAGGCCACTAGTAAATGAAGGTATACGTAATGATGAACGACGAGGTCGACTAATGAAAATGGACAAAGGATGTGGGCCGTGGTTTAGCTTTTGCTGTACTCGACAGCATACAAGCCTTCTCTTCCGATTTAAGTGATGGTGTAATAGTGCAACAAGACGGGGGGAATATTTGTACATTTTATTGTATGGTTGTTCAGACGCCTAGTTGATTGAGTTATAGTCTTTTAAACTATTTTCTTAGTAAACTAATCGACTTTATTTGAAAGCCTATTTTCTAATAGATTGCCTATTTAGCTTGCGCCATGTGTATATATTCTGGGCGTTTAATGATTTGAAACATATTTTAAATACTGAGATACATTTTTATAAGAGCAACTGGGTTAATGTATTTAGGTGCGTAATTTTGACCGCCCAAATTATAAGCGATATATATGTTAACTACTTTTTACTGTTTGAACATCGCACTGGGGGAAGATAAATAGTATGCTTTACTATTAGATAACCTAGATTGGTGAAGATAGAAATATAGAGTTGAGTAGAAATATGTATAATGTTGGTATATATGTACATTCGATTAACATTTTAATTTTGTAATTGATATTTGTTTAACGTTTACTGAATAAGGATGTGGAGAAATATTTTAAGCTATTTAAGCTGGTAATGTTGTATAAAAAATTATTTCTAAATCCTATTATAAAAAAAAATTATTGAGTTTTTTCTTCTTCATGGAGACTGGAAAATTCGTTCCAGCCGGTTGGAGGGGCGGGTACTTGCCTTCATTATAGAAGACAGACTATGAGGAAGGTTTGGCCATAGAGTGATGGAGAAAATTATGGTGGTGTAAAATGTATGAACCAGTACAATGAGAACGAACATCAATTTTATATATAATGTAGGAACGTAAAAAAATTGATATAAATTTATTATATTTCACAGTCCCTATCAGATAGTCCACCACTGCATCTGGTACACGAAAATTAGAGATAAATTGACTTGATACATTCCTTTGTGTATGGGCATTAAACTATTTTCCGCAAATAGTTTAAAAATAGTCGCCAACTATGCAAGCAAAAAAGCTACATATATCAAAGTATACATCACTATATGAAGGTAAATATTTATCACATCCCCAGGTTGCATAGTGTGTGTCTTATTAATAAATTTCGCCATTGACTTGTTGTAACTTCCGGTAAATCATAATGACATACCAGAAAAAAACGAAAGTAAAAATTAACCAAAAAACGTTAGCCAGTATGCATCTGAAATTTGCATTCAATGGGTATATCTGGTGGCAAAGCGAATTAGTTATTATGCATTGAATCGTAAGTTTCCCGACTTGAATACGTCATATCAACGGCGTAATATGAATGAACGCGGTCTACGCCATGAAGTGAAAAATTTACGCCACGCAATTTGATTTATGTCAAATATATATATATATATATATATATATATATATATATATATATATAAGCTTGTGTATTTGAATAAATGGTTATGCTAAATTGTCATGTTCAACCTTTAATGACAGAAGGAAAAATTTTCATAATACTGGCATTAGACTTCAGATTTATATAATATGTAGTGTCTGTTGCAAATAACAGGTCGTGGCTGTAATTTAGTCCTTCATGTCACGGAATATTATTGCATGGTCCTGGCGAGATCGGGGATAGATTGAAATTGGTCTACTTGAGGAACTGTGCAATGTTTAGCTTTTTCTACCGACATTTGTCTATAATCTAAGCCTTTCATTAAACTTTAATACAATGTTACTTCCACAGGTTTTATTATGCCCATTCCATAATAATAGACACAGCCTTGCTAGTAAGAACTCAGGTATTACTGGAAGTCAAATATTTTCCTTCCGAATTAAAGGCTACCAAAAAATGAGTGAATATTACTTCAAATGCTTTGCAGTGCGTGGCAGGAGTGGCGTATTGATATGGCTGCAAAATTCAGAAAAAAGGCGCCTTGGTTCGGGGCCCTGCCGCAAAAATTGCTATTGGTACTTGTCATGTTCCAAATAGGGTCGATAACGGTCTTAAGGTGTTGTTATTTCATCAAATTCATGTAAGGTATAACAAAGTTTCTTTTAAAATAATTAGATTTATGCTTGTGCTTTTATGCTAACGCGAAATTAAGTAAAAGACGTAGAATCAATGCCTTACAGATTTAGTAGTTTAACGTTATATTGAATGAATAATTGAATAAATTAATTTAAAGCATACTTAAAAATAAGGATTCCCTGGGCCCATAAGCATCAATAAAGTATATGCATGCATTTGGAACGTTCTACTGACTCATCAGCAATAGACATAATGAAGCAGAATGTTATATACTCATAAAAGTAATTAACAGAAAATTGAATTTAATTGAACCTAGATTTTAAATTAAGCAATGCACCGCAACGTTTGGAGGACGTGCTGAAATCATTACTATTTCATTCTGAAAATTATTACACACAGAAGCTTTACAAACGCAAACGTTTTTTGTAGAAGGCACAGGTTACTGTAAATAATATTAATCGTTAGTTTAGAATAAGTCAGTTAATTTTCTTTTAAATAATCACTTCAATTTTAAATATTTTAATGATTTGATTAAAGATGTTTATAACCCCGCTAAGAAGAGATGGTCGCTAATAAAGAGAAATTTATTATCGAATGATATAAGACAACATATTTATACTATTTAGATTAGACCGATATTGGAATATGCCGACGAAAAGGGATTGTCAAATAAGCTATAAGCTGTTAAAAGAAAAGTTGTTAAACATATTAGACATGTGGCCTGCGTTATACATGCAATCAGATAGCATTTCGTTCCACTGCCATCTTTCTGGTTTGTGTATAAAATTATTCCACTTGAATCAGTGGACGGGAGCCAATATGAATTCAAATACAAAATTTCATGGTGTAGGAACAAGGTCGGGACATTTTTTAGTCTGTCCGCCTTTGGTGGGATATATTGCAGGGAAGATATGTTCTTTTTTAAACATTTTCAAAATTTAAAATTAATTGCTGAAATGTGTTATAAAATGTGTCCGTCTTAGATATCTTTTAAATTTTTATGTACTGAACTAGGAAAAATATACGCACCTATTGATCATTTGAATTTTGATCATGGTAATACATTCTCGCGGTTAAAAAAACGACAGGGATAAACGAGATCAGAAACATATCTTCTTAAAATTTTAAAATCTAATATCTGCATTATTATATTGGAAAAGTTGTGCTTTATATCATATAATACAAATAAATAAATTTTATTCGTGGTTCCAATTTAAAAATTATAATTCACTCAAATTGTAACTTAAGCTTTTAAATTATCGTCCTTAATATAATAATTGTATCGAAATTGGATATAGCATAACAAAATTTTAGAGACTTACTTATTTATATGAGATTTAATGGACATATTTATTTGATGGGATATATTTTAACGATTGCACTTTTTTCTAATATTGGTATCTATTCGAAGAAGCATGTGTGGTTTAAAACCAAATAACGATATTCCATTCTATTTATGTAAATATGTTTGATTTAAGCGAATGAATATTAGTCTAAATTAAAGTGGCTCAATTTCCTTGTCGTGCCAATGTAAATCTATGCTTTGAAATAAAGTTACCTCTTCTGCAAAGCTGGTGTGGGAGATTTCAGAAGTCATAAAAGTATTAGAGATGATTCGCCCAGAGAACAGCCATCTGGTCGTGCATCGGCGGATGTCTCGAAGTTCTTACTGGCATAATCTGTGTCCCGCTTTATTATCCGTTACGCAGCTGGATGGCGGATGTCTTTTAATGCAGATCAATGAAAAAATCAGATAAGAAGTTTATTCAATTATTCTCGCCGATAATTGAGGGAAAACACAAAATGAATCAAGTATTGGCGATAGAAACAATAGTTTAATAAATTAAATGATCAACTTTTGGCGGCGTGAAGCCGGTCTGTATAAGAGCAAAAGGTCTAGTAATTTCAAACATGTCAATGTGGAAAATGGCTAGGTGTGACGCTGTTTTGCCAGTTTAAAGAGTGAATACCATGTTATTTTGTTGTTTTGTGCGTGATATACATACGCGCCTATAGCTTAAGGTATTGCTCAAGATAAAGACCACAGGAACGATTTGATGCTTGTCTGACAATTGCATCACTACCCATGTGAGAGATTGAGCAAATAGATTCAAATATTTTCAACTGGTGGCTTCAAGTTCAAAAGTGGTTTCGGACTGCGTGTCAGTATACTCTATCAGTAAACTCTTGTTTAGTCATCGAACAAACGTGGATAGATCACAAGCCACTGAACACTGAATATGATTTAGGCTTAATTGGTCCTTGCCAAAAGATAGTTATATTATTGATTAAGGCAAGCAAAGACAGTTGTTCCAATAAGTCTCACTCTGAAAGTGCATCCGGAACCATGTTTAATTTTCTTTTAGCGTAGAAGACGTCGAATTGCCATTCACTAAGACGTGAAAGCTTTTGCTCTTATATTGCTAGGTTCTATTTGATTTCTGAAGGCCCAATTCGAGAGCACGTTACTAAGGGACTGAAAATAATGAATCGGGTGCTACCTAAAATGGTAATAAATCGCGCACCATTTCAGAGATAGAAAGGAGTTATCTAGTTGCCACCGAGTGCAGAGCGCACTAAAAAAAAGTAATTTGCCTCTGAATTACATTTTTCTCTTTTTCAAATATGGTGGCAATCGGGCAAATACGAGCATCACTCGTGAGTGGGAACGTTTGATAAAAATCGTGGGTTGCAATCTGTGACATTTATTGACCTTATGACAGCTGGATGAATAAATTCCTTATCACATGACATTTAGAAAAAACGGAGTTCTTGTTTGAATATTTCCTATATTTTAAAATCCTGTACAACGAATATACTGGTATTGAAATGCCAGTAAAGGATCTTCGTTAATACCTGATTACATCCTAGTTTTGCTGAATATCACTCATAGACTTAGGCAGCGAATGGTCCTTAATAAAATAAGCGTTGAATGGCTATGCATTATTAAATTACTAAAAATTACGATGTCCAAAACAAAAATTCAAAACATTGAGATTTGTATCTTATTACAATAGCTTGTTAATCCATGATCTGCTAGAGAACAATTTATGTGCTACGATGACTTGTTAGCTAGTCTAGGTCGGAACTACATATCACGATATCATGAAAATGTGAATACCGATAAATAGTACCATCGCGGGCATTTCATCTATCGACCTCAGAAAGGTCTGATTGGTGTGCCGAAGATTGGATACCATGTAAAGATACTCAAATAAACCGAAAGGGGTGATGATGCCAGCCTATTTTAAATCTTCAAGCGCTACGTGAACTTAGAATTGAAGTCCACTTAGTTCAATTAAATACAAACAGTTGTATTAGTGACTGGGAGATGAATATGTATTTATGAGAAAGTGTAGCTTCCGAAAATTATCTGATTTTCTCCAGAATCCATTAGTTACGCAGACCAAATTTCCCATTGACACAGAAACCTTTCCAATAGCTTTGAGAACACGTTGAAAGCGACTTTAAGCTTAGCTGCAGGCAACTATGCTTCGTAAATACAGAAAGTAGACTGGTCGTGTCGAATTGGTGCATCGAGTTGGTGAAACATTGCTCCCAGTTGATGTGTTAGAATATGGCTTTGTGTTTTCTTAAATTATAGGATTTCTTGGTTGACAGTTACAGCATAGGTGGTTCAAAGAATATCTAAACCATGTCCGTGGTTTGTTTCGAAGTCTAAGATGATACAGATTTCCAGATAATGGATGAGTTGATAATTTGAAAGTAAATTGAGGCAAAAACTGTTATTCGATATGTTGGCTACAACAAAATTGTGAAAAATTTACGATATAAAATAATAATAACTATTATTATTATTATTATTATTATTATTATTATTATTATTATTATTATTATTATTATTATTATGTGGCGCTTGTAAACTTAGTTGTGATCGATCTTATTCATAGATGCTGCGAGCAACATTCATATAGAAATCTTGGCTTGGAAATATCATTTGAGATATGAAACAGCCACACCTGTGTCTACGGATTCTTTTTATCCAAATTTGAAATCTGAATGGTATACAAATTTGAATTTGTTAGAGTAGGTTATGAAGATAAGTTAATTATTTGATTTGATGTTATTGACCTCATTATTTCCTTCTTATATACTCCTACTCAGACGAAAATATCGGTCGATCTACGTTTATATTTGTAAGTCTTATTTGTACGTGAATTATGCCACTTACATTGATTGAATTCTGCTTCACCTACGATTAATCTTTCTAACACCTCAGTTAAATCTGCTACGGATCTTTCTGTTGAGGAAACCATTGCGTTGCTGGATTAGGATATTGAGTCCCGTTTGGCACAATGATGAGAGCACCCTACAAATATTATCTTGTTTGTTCTACACACAATTATTTGTTGGTCAGAAAGCAACGAAGAACGTATTCATTTTATCTGTACTAAATCAAACTTCTTTAATTTATTATAAATAATAAAATTGTATTACTATAAATTAGGTTAACTCTTAGTGCATCGTAAATAAAAATAACTTCAAATTAATTTGGATATCTTATCACTTTTCATGAAACGCTTCTAACTATTTCAGAGATAAGTGACTACTTTGTGCATATACAATTTTCTAAATATATTCTTGTGTTTAAGATAAACCACACTATTATGTATGCTGGAGTGTTCTAAATTTGTTAATTTGATAAACGATATTTGACTACAACAAGCCGAATTAACATTTATAAAGTTGTTCAATATAGCAAAAACATACACATCAAAGTTCTATAATATGTGTTATATATCTGATCGTGACTATTAATATGTCAAAATAGCCAATCAACGTTGACGCATGTGTAAAATAAATCAAATTGATAAACAATTTAAACTTCAACGAGTGTAGTCCTAGAACATTAGTTTTCGACAAAATGTAGGCATGATATTTACAGTGTAGTATTAAAAATAAATACATAAATCAAATTGTAAATTTTGATAAACATTGTAATCAACAAGCATCATGAAGAAGATAAAGATCTCTATTTGAAATGCATTAATCGTGAATAAATGGTCATGTATTTGAAAAGTATTTAATTAAAAATGAAAATGCATTACCTACTCTACCCGGCGTTTAGAGCCTGCTAGATTAAATTGTTAAAGCACTAGACAGATAAGCAACGCATAAAAACTATGAAAATCCTGTTTTTAGATAAAATTTTTAAAAAATTCTTCAGGGTAATTAAATTAATTCAAAAGCACTTACGCAACTTTTATTTGAGTTTTTTGGCTTTAAAAACACTATACTTGGATAGTTGTATCACGCATTTCATTCAAGGTAGTAGTCAATAATTGGATTTATTGAAGAGCTGATTCAAATCGAAAAATACGACACTTCAAAAAGACTGAAGTGAAAATGTAAAATGTCTTGCAACTTGCAACGAACTATGGCTACCTATTCGGTTCTGTCTTATTATAATTAAATGTTAAAGATTTGAGATGCTCTCTTTCCTTGCTGAACAACAGAATTCAAATTTACAATTTTTTTTACATTAAATATATAACATCCTTATAAATGGAGTCTTATAGAGGTTGGTAAAGTGCGGTTTTATTTTTAGTGAGGGCAAAGATTTCAGCCAATCACAGTACCCTTATTTAGGAGGTGAATTTTAAAATCATTAGAAAAATAAAAGTGCATGTTCAACTATGTCAATTGTTTTAATTCATATTTAAACGAACATTGGGTTCGCGTGTGGTGATAAAAATTACTATAACCAATTTTACGGTCTTAATATGAACACTTAATTACATACATTTGTTAGTATAAAATAGGTATTGATTAGTGTAGAAAAGGCAATTCATCCAGTAGTCCTGTTTCGTCCTTATTTGGAACTCATCACATACTAGCCAGAATTTGCGGCGAACAGGGCTCAAACTTAGAAACATCTGCTTCGTAATCTTGTATTCTTATTCCTGGAACACGCTGCCGCACACTTCGCACAATTTTCAGTTATACACTAATTAATGTAACTCAGTTAGTCTTTTTTCTTTTAGGTGGAGCTCATTTAGCCCAAAAGTTCCAAATAACCATCCCCGGTCTGTCATTACTATACAGACACGACACTACATGGAGAAAGGATATTGAAATGAACATTTATATAATTAAACGAACATTGGTTTGGCTAGTGGTGATAACAATTACTATAATCAAGTTTTCGATCTTGATATAAAAGAAAAAACCCATTATCTACATACATTTGTATGTAAAAACAAAGAATTTTATAGTGTAGAAAAGGCTAAAACATGATCAGTTCCCAATAAGGACGAAATCGGTCTACTGGATAAATTGTTCGACGACTGGATAAATACAATGGGATTGGTGTTTTCTTTAAGCTGGCAAATCAATTAATTATCACCACCACCCACGGAATCAATAATTGTTTAATTTATTTGTATGTTTGAAAATCGGCTGCTTATTTAAAAGCATGTTTAAAGTGAGAAAAATGTATCATAATATTTTTGGAACAATCTCCGTTTAAATTGATGTTTAACATTTAAAGAAAAATTTATTACGCGGGTGGTGGTAACAATTCTTTAAATCAAGTTTGCGAGATTGAAGTAAACACCAATCCCATTGTATTTAATCATTCATCGAATAACATATGGAAAGCAAAATTAGATATGCGGCTCTCACCCATAGTAGTCTTGCATTCATTAAACGTGACAGAAAATGTCGGCTGCACAATTTCTATGCAGTCACGAACATTTGCTTTTTGTAGCTTTTGACAAATATACATATATAGACAATACAATTTAACAATAATTGATTGCGCAAGAGGTGGTAACAATTTTTCAATGAAGTTTGCGTGCTTGAAGTAAACACCAAACCAATTGTATTTAACCAGTCGTCGAACAAAATAACAAAACTACTGCCAGTCTTACTTTACTTTACTGCGGCTGACTCCTTTTAGAGGATAAGCCGGCTCCATTGATATCCCGAATTAAGCCTCTCCATGCCGGGCGGTTGGCAGCCATTTCGGCACATAAAGAGGGCCAATGACGCTCCCAGTGACGCGGACCATAAACATTGCGTAAACCTAGGAGTTCCATGTCCGATTTGATTGTTGCAAGCCATGTCTTCAGTTGCCCACCTCGGCGGCGGCGCCAGTTTGCACATTGACCTGGGTTCATCACCTGCCGTACCAGTTCGTCTTCGGGTTTGCGTAGTACGTGCCCGAACCATTGAAGTCGACGATGTTGGATCCAGACGGATAGTTGCATGATGTCCCCGCATTGGTGACGAACAGATGCGTTCGACACCCGGTCCATCCATTTTGTCTTTGTGATGTACCTAAGGCACCAATGGTCGAATACTTCAAGCTTTTTGGAGTCCTCAGAACGTAATGGCCAAGTCTCACAGCCATACAGTAGCACAGGGCGAACAGTAACCTGGTAGACTCGGATTTTCGTTTTGAGGCTGATTTCACTTCTTCTCCAAAGTGAGTTCTTCAATTGTAAGAAAGCAAGTCTGGCACGGTCGATGCGTGTTCGGACTTCATTCTTTGCTTGACCAGTTGGAAGTATTTTTGAGCCAAGGTACGTAAAATCGTCGACTGTTTCGATTGGGCTGTCGTACACCGTGAGCTGCTCATCAGATGAAGATACACCGATGGCGAAGGCTTTCGTTTTGTCGGCATTGATTTCCAGACCAACGGCTGATGAAAACTGGGCCACTTGATCCAAAACGGTTTGCATGCTCCCAAAGCTGTCAGCAAGGAGAACAACATCGTCTGCGTAATCAACATCCGTTAGCCATAGGTTATTTGATACTTGAACGCCTCGGAACCCAGTTAGCGCGTTGCTCAGAATCCAGTCAACCGCATAATTGAACAATATGGGTGACAAGGGACATCCTTGTCGAACCCCAGTGCGCAGACTGAATTCATCCGATTCTTCTCCGTAAACACGTACTCTGGCTTTGGTGGCTGCATAGTAGGCCTTGATCAGATTGACGAGTTTTATGGGCATTCCGTCGAGCAGCATGATGTTCCATAGGGAGTCGCGATCAACAGAGTCAAAAGCAGCTCGGAAATCAATAAAACAAGCGACGGTTGGTTGTTGAAATTCGTTGCGATGTTCCAAAACTCGCCGTAATGTAAAGATCTGATCAACACAGCCTTTGCCTGGGCGGAACCCACCCTGATTGGGACGGGTACGGGCATGCCGCTCATTACAGAAGCGGTTCAATAGAATCGACGCCAACAGCTTGGATGCGGTGTTGAGAAGACTGATACCACGGTAGTTTTCGCACCTTGATCTATCACCCTTTTTGGGAAACGGTAGCAGGATTGACATTCCGAAGTCTGACGGGCATGCTTCCTGTTCCCAGATAGAAGAGAACAGTCGATGGATTGATGGCAGTAGTGTGCCTATACAGGCCTTGTAGATCTCCGCAGGTATTCCATCTTCACCGGGGGATTTCTTGTTCTTCATGCGCTGGATGGTCGTAGCGATCTCAGCCTCAGTTGGAGAAGAGCAGTCCACGTCGTAGCTGGGTGTGGATGTTGTAGGTGGTTGCGGTGGGGAGCGGCCACTGTATGGTCGGTTCAATAACTGCGAAAAATGTTCAACCCATCTTGCGATTTTGCCATTGACATCAGAAATCAAGTCTCCTGTTGCGCTGCGTAGAATTGTCTCTGCATTGCACTTACCAGATGCTTTACGTATAAGACGGAAGAGACCCCCGAAGTCACCGACGTTTGCAGCAGATTCCATGGCGGAAGCCATTTCATCCCAGTACTGCTTACGGTCAGCCCGAGCAGACCTCGTGGTTTCACGTCTCAGGTGGCGATAATTAGGCGCGTTATTCATCCGGGCATCTCTTGCTTTTTGCGACGCCCGTATCGTGCGTTCAGAGATCCAGTCTTTATGGTGACTTTTGATGGTTCCGAGCGTTTCAAGCGCAGCTTGCTGAGTAGAGAGTTTCAAGTTATTCCATTGATGCTCCACATTGGTTTTATCTACGGCATGAGTTCCATCGTCAGCGGAAGTCAACTTTGCAGTGATTGAGGCAGATAGTGCTGTACAACGGGATGGGTCCGTTAGGGTTGCAACATTCAGGCGTCTCGTAGGTTGACGGCGCCGTCGGGACTTGAGATGAAGCCTCAATTTGGCACGTACTAGAGTGTGGTCGGACCCTCCTCGGTTGCCAGTTTCAGCTCCTCGGTATGACCTGCAATCTTCGACAGAAGACATCCAACGCGACCGTACCAGAATGTAGTCGATCTGATTGGCTGTGTGACCATCGTTTGAATACCAGGTGAGCAAATGATTTCGAGGGTGTTGGAAACGCGTATTGGTAACGCACATATGGTTGACATCTGCAAAGCTGATAAGTCGTGCTCCGTTCTCGCAGCGTTCACCTAGACCAAACTTTCCCTGTATGTGTCTGGTGGATGAGTCAGAAGGTCCTGTTCGTGCGTTCCAGTCGCCTCTGGAAATTCCGTTGATAGTCTCTTGGAGTTGGTCGCAGAACTCATCTTTCACATCTGAATCAGCTGCGAGGGTTGGTGCGTAGACGGCTACCACTGTGATGTTGAAAGGTTTCCCTCTCAGTCGTACCGTTGCGATCCTCGGTGATACAGGATTCCAAGCCAGCATGGCTCTCTGCGCCGTAGGACCAAGTAGAATGGCTACACCGTGTTGTCCGGACCCGTCAACTGGTCCGCTGTGATGCATCAAGTACGTTGATTCTGCCGACGGTACTTTAATCTTCGTTGAACCTGTGCCGGGCAGTCGGACTTCAGACAGGCATGCAACTTCAATCTGGTAGTCATATAAATATTTGGCCGTGATTACTTGGCTGCCGATATCAAGCAGTGTTCGAACATTCCAACATCCGAAATAGATAGGTGTTTTCGCGCTGATAAAACCAGATAGCTTTTCACTTGACACCCTAGCCTCTGGGGGAGCACAGAGTGCGTCGCTTGCCGGGGACGCCGTAGCATGAACGGTATTCATAGATTGTGACATTTCATGGAGTTTTCATGGAGTTTCTTGGGAATTTGGTACAAGTGGTGTCCCCTCACCAGTCGCAAAGCACTGACGCGTTTCAACTTTCCATGATCATCATCAGAGTACGACGGCAAACTGACTATCGAGGATCAAATCGCATTGAATATATATGGAAATAAAATTTAGATATGCGGTTCTCACCTCTAGTCAGTCTCGCATAAATTAAACTTGACTGGAAATGTCGGCTGCACAATTGCTATGCAGACACGAACATTAACTTTTTGCAGCTTTCGCCACATATACATATATATACAATACTATTGTACAATAATTGATTGCGCGGGTGGTGGAAAAAATTCTTTAAATCAAGTTTGCGAGCTTGAAGTAAGCACCAATTCATTGTATTTAACCAGTCATCGAACAATATAACAAAACTACCGCCAATCGCAACGCGTCAGTGCGTTAAAACACATTTGTTATTCTTTATATTTGAATGACATGGTCGCTATTTGAATGAATGAGAAACTAAAAAAATATTCGAGAAGCATAAAGGAAATTAGCTAAAGGAGTTTAGCCGAAAACGTTGGGATTTCTGTTTTCATTAGACGTTCGAGAAACACCAAACATGGAAGAAGTTGAAATAGACAGAAATTTTAATTTGAACAATCGCTATTACAGAATTGACTTAAGAATTGGAAATTGGCAATTCCATCTGATGAAACAAGCAGTTAAGAGATGCATTATAAATAGATCAAGTTCAAGGACACTAAAAAGCAAGAGATTTACGGAAATGTTTGCGCAACACTACGTAACGACTTGTTTAACTTTGTGCGAAGAAACAAATTTTTTAAAAATAAGAAAAACGCCAATTCTTTCTACAAGGAATACAGTTTCCTTCCATTTTAAAAATTAAAACAGATAACGGTAGCTGTAAATAAAAGCAGAAATTTTTTTATTTAGTTCATCTTTTTTTAAATTCTGCAAAACTGCGGAGCTTTGTATACTGCGCTTTAGTTTAATAACTTTTAAACAGGTTGCTGCAGATAGCTTTTAAAATAATAATTAGGGTTATCCAAAAAGACCAAATATAAATTTCCAATGCCTAATAAAACAGCAAACGTCAACTTAAAATTTCGAAAGTTAATGAATAGCACACATTTACTCAGGCCGATAACTGCATTCTTTGAATTTTTAAACATTTTGCAGAAAATAAATTAAATCAGGATATGTGGATATATTGGGACATTATGTTTATTTTAACTTCTTTTTTTATACAAAGATGACGTTTATTTTAATCGTTCATTCTCTCAAGCATATATACGGCGGAAATGCACGGCCTGTAGTTCCGAGACACGGCATTTCACCAACCTGTTAATAAACAAATTTTTACCAGAAATCATATGCAGAATAACGTCATTTACACGTGAAAAAATAATATAAATGAAAATTTTGAACGTGACAAAAACATTAGGCTCATCTATTTCATCTATATTTGTCCAGATTGCAAAGCTAAATTTCGCCTGATTATTTATTATTGGAAGTGGTTGTAGAAGAAAATATGCTGGACATTTGAAGTCTACCAAAGTTATAAATTAAAGATTTAACAAACAATATATATTTTTTTAAATTTATGTACCAATTTTAAATTTTAAATTATTCAATTTCTGGACGAGTAAAATTTCAATGTTGATGAACCTGAAAATTTAGCCATAATAACATAGCTATTATTTTTAATATTAACTGCCCACGGTTTAGCAAACTATTTTAGTTTTGTTATTGAGTAAAATTTTTTTTTACAAACGCAATTTTTTCACGACGGTGTTTAAATGCGAGGCAAAATCCACCCTATTTTAATTCATGCGTAAAATATATGCGCTTGTAAAAACTCCAAAAATGATTTTAGAAATTCAGTTATTTAGCGTAAATTTTCCTATTTAAGCTATCATTTTGTATATTACTATTATTTAATTTACTAAAATTTTATTTAATATTGAATAAATGATTTTATATATTGGTCGCAAAACGTCATTCTAAAAATATTTGTTCTTTCTAAATGCGATGTGACGTTGAATTTTTCTTTTTTATCATGAAATTAACCGCGCTTCTGTACATTATTAAAATTAGGCTAAATGAACGGCGTAATAATATGGTTTATTGTATTGTCTATTAGTAGTAGCATTAGAGAAGCATTGCAAATAAAGCTGCTACAATGTGCGTACATCCACTAAAAACAGGCGTAGCGAATGAATTTTAGTAAATACACAACGTGTGACCGGGTTAAAATCTAATTATGCTAGATTATAATAAGCATTATCACTAGAATATTGAGTTTCTATTTTTATGCACCACTAACACACAAAGAAATACGAACAGTTGTCCACGTTCTAGCAGTCAATAAATGAAATATGAAGTGCTAAAATTTACGCCAAATAACTGGGTACTTTAAAAATATAATAAACAGTTTTAATTTAGAGAAAGTCGACGAATTTCTTAAAAGGGAATAGAATATTAAATTTTTTTATTACGTTTAGTGAAATTTATTATTCCTTTAGAATAAATGCACAAAATTAGTCTGTCAGAATTATTAGAAATAAAATCCAACCTTCCCGAATTTTAGTCCTATGTAAGCAATGATAGGAAGTATCAACGTCAAACAGGTATAACCCCGAATTTTTTTCTCATGTTTAATTCGATCCAGTGATGCATGAGTCTGCAAGACGGAGCTGAAAGCCCCATCAATTTGTTGCACTTGCTGTGAATTTTTGACAGATCTTCATTCTTGTTGTTCAGCAGTAGTTTATTGCAGCAACATTTTGTTCCAATTCATTGTGAGACGTTCTATTTATTGACAGCCTAAGCGTGACTGGACCAGTGAGAATCCATCAATCGATGCAAAAGACAAGTTTCCACTTGGATATGTAAAAGAACCAAGATTTTACCAACCTATTAGCGCTATAAATTATACCCAATTTATTCGAAATATTGGTAATAGAATCAAACACAAATCAAGAACTAATGACGAATAAATAATAATCTTTAAAAAAATAGTTCCTTGCGCAGCGCTGTCATCTTTCGTTTTTATTCCGCAGTATTAGCTATGTAGAATGTCGCTCTATAATGAAAAAGCGAACATTAACTCTATCGAAAGGCAGCATTTCATTCAATCTAAGGTATTAATAATAATTTTTTCATTCAAATTTTATATTTCTACTTCATATTCCATCTGCACAAACGCACCCATAAACTTCTTGTCTTTTATTGTTTATAATATTAAATTGCGTTAAAAATGAAAATTTATCAAAATAAGTTGTATTCCTAAGGTCTTTTATGCCTAGATTGGCGGAGTAATTGAGAAAAATTTATATTGAGAGAAATTCAAACACAAATACCTTTTTAGTGGTGTATTCAGAAGCGTTTCCCTTTTAATTTCTGATGAAATGTAAGGGACAAGAAGTCGATATATATATATATATATATATATATATATATATATATATATATATATATATATATATATGTGTGTGTGTGTGTAATTAAAATAATTAAGAACACAATAATGATTCTTAGCGAGCATGAAGTAAATAAAAAACCCATTCCATTTAAAACGGTAGTCGAGCGATATAAAAATCTAACGTCTGTTATACGGTAAGGTTTATTTTTCTCATTCCTTGAATAGTTTAAATCATGCTGGTTTACTTCTAATGAAATCGAATCCAATTTCGTTTGCAGTTTGCAAACAAAAAGTTTAGCTTATAACAATGTCATATAATCTTTAAAAAATTTTAGTTGCACAGGTAGTTTCACTCAGTAATTGAGAGAATATCATTTTGAATATGTTTTAGTTTTTAAATAAGCGACAATTCCATTTTATTCACCGATAAATTTTATTAGACAAGACGAAAAAACAAATTTATAAACAGGTCTTATATTATTTTCTTTGCTAATTAGATAATAGTCACGTAATTACTTGTAAGCAAGGCTAAATTATTTATCCGTACGATCACCAGAAGCAAGTGAAATTCCACTCTGAATTGAGAGCAATTTACTCGTAAATCTGCTTATATTGAAGCATTTACCAGTGATTCCTCTTTTACATTTAATAAGCGACAATAACTAAGAAATCTAAATATATTTCTGAATATTTCGGATATTTTTTACAGCTATTTTATATTAAAATTTTCAAAAAAAACAAAACTATCATATGTCCATTCAGAATTTATAAGTTCCGTTCTTTTTTCAGATACTAAATTGGCTCTTAGTCGAATAATGTTTCTTGACATTCCATTTTTGATGGAGCATTAAGCAAGATTAAATATTTTTTATGGTAACATTATAAAACGAGAGGAATAATCTAATTTAAACCAAGTGAAATATTTTAATTGCAAATCGGTGTTTATTTTATTTATCTAGCTAATAATAGCAATACTGCACGTTTACTTATGATGAATATTAAGTCTATTTTATTTGGGTAAATGTAAAATCATATCAAGACGGCTGTCATTCGAAATCGACTAAATTGTATGCAAATCTTAAAGAGCTTTTAGGCACATTCTGGGTTTCACAAGGTATTTCAAAGAAATCTTCTTTGTAATCAATACATTTATCATTATTATGTAGCAAATCGTGGTTAATTCCAACATTATTTTTAAATGCAAAATAAACATAAAACAATTAAAATATTATAAATACATGCCATGTCAGTGCGATTTAACTTTTCATTTTAATCCACCACATTTGACGAGAACACAAAATAAGCATAAAGGAAAACAATCATTGATTGTGCGGATGTTGAATACAGTTCTTTTAATTAAGTTTGCGAGCTCGAAATAAGCAACAATCCCATTGTATTTAACTAGTCCAATAACATAGCAAAACTACGTCAGTCACACGCGTGGACGCGGTTTCGGCGTTTCATAATCATCATCAGAGTACGACAGCAATGGGACTAGTGAGGATCAAACCGTAATGCATATGTATGAAAAAAATGGATTTGCGGTTCTCACCTCTAGTAGTCTCGCATAAATTGTACTTGACTGAAAATTTCGGCTGCACAATTTCTATATACTTACGGCCATAGACTTTCTGCTGCTTTGATCACGTGTATAATTTGAAAAATCTAACAATCAATGATTGCACTGGTGGTGAAAAATATCTTTAAATCAGGTTTGAGAGCTTGAATTTATCACCAACCAATTGAATTGACCAGTCCATTATTATAATATTTGAAATAATATTTAAATGGTTAAATACAATGGGATCGGTGATTACTTCATTCGCGCATAATCGACTTAAAGATTAAGTTTACAGGCATTTGAAATATTTTAAATAAAACCTAAATAAAGTTGTGCCATCTACTTTTATATTCTAATGCATGCTCACGTGCCTAAAATAGACACTAACCATACCTTACTTAGTAAGTTGCAAAAAATGGAAATACGATCGTCAATAACCCACAAAAATTTCCGGTGATATCGCTATATTATGCAATAAAACAGTTGCTAAATGTAATTGTTTTCGCGAAAGGATTTTTTTACAAATACCTGGACTTGGATTGCAATTAATGCTGTTTCATTTTCGTCAGCGAATTGCTCTCCAATATTTTGACGGAGGCTTTTTTATGTCATTTTTGCAGGACCCCATATTATTATTTTGCTAATCTTAATGCAAAAAAATGTAAATTACGCTTCATTATTTCCATATTTATGACTTAGATGCTGTTTAAATGTGGTTTTGCTCGCAACCATATATTACATATTTAGCTGACATTTGTTTGCGGCAAATGCTGCTGTATTTCTATCAATGTGTGTCTCTCCGATATTTTGGCAAATGGGTTTGTATAAATATGTTACAGGACCGCTAATTATCATTTTCCCGTTAGGTTATGGTAATGGCTTACATATTTCACTACATTAATCCCATTACTAACAGAATCATGCTCGTTTACTTTGCGTAGCTACTAATTTACTTTTTAATCTCTTCATATTATACACAAAATGTTTGCTTGTCTTATTAGAATTTTTATAGGTGTATTTATAGTAGTTTAAATTAATTTCCATTTTTAGCCTACCAAAAAGTCACAATCTTCTTACTTTACCTGTCAAATTATATTTCACAATAAATAAAATTTATTAAAACCTGTTAAAACATTTAATTGCAAAATCTAGTTAAACTGTGCCATGTGGTATAAAAATTAGAATCATGCTCGCTTATATTACATAAAATCCAATCCATTTTTATTCATCCAATGTCACAAAGTAACAAGACAACTATAAGCCGCAGTTAACGTTTCAGTTAACAGGCATGAACGAAAATCAAAAATATTCTTTAAATCAAGTTTGCGAAATTGAAGTAAACATAAATCAAATTGTATTCAACTAGTTGTCGAACAACCTAGCAAAACTACCGCTGGTCGCACAAACTGATGCGTTTCAATCTTTCATTAACATCGTCAGAGTACGACGGCAAACTGACTAGCTTTCCATACGTATGCCTTTGCGGTTTGATTCTCGCTATTCAGTTTGCCATCGTACCCTAAAGATGAATACGGAAGGTCGGAACGCGTCTCTGCTTGCGGCTGGCGGTAGTTTTGTTATGTTGTTCGACGACTGATTAAATACAATTGGATTGGTGTTTACTTCAAGCTGTAAGAAATATTATTGCTTTCATTCGGTGTTGACTTTGCACTAGCAAACAAGATTTAGTGAATTGTAATCACCTTATGCGCAATCATTGATAGATTATTTCATCAAGAATATCCGTTTGTCGCGGAAATAGTTTTCTGAATAATAGAGAGACAGCTACTTTGATATTGTCATTTATTAGAAAAGTTAGTGGCATTTATATTTTCATTACCAGCATATGATACTGGACAAGAAAAAATTGAAATAAGAAAATTTTATTATTTTAATAAGAATTAAATTTTAACTTTTTCGTCCTATTCTACAAATAAATGTTTGCCTCCAAATATTGCAACTAAACCAAATCTATATTATATCTTCATTTTCATAAATGTGCACGATAATCGTGATCAAAATCAAACTTTCATAATTTTATGTTTTTCACATTCGAAATTTCATTGAATATTTTTTTTAATTTTAATTTGCTTTCCATTTTTAATGCAACAGTAAGCTGCTTATAGATATTTTGTTCATAGAAACTTGACATTAGACAAGAAGTCAAAATTTATTTCATTAAAAAGTGTAATATATTATTACAAAATATAATTAAACTGTGTCAACTATTTCTACAAGTAGAATCATGCACACGTAATTTGCATATACAGAAATCCTAATACTAACATCAATTTTTACAAAACAGTAGTTTTACCATTAGTCGCAACCAACACTACATTTATCAGCAAGGTATTACATTCACAAACGTTTGGTTGATTCGGTAGAATTTGAACGGAATAATTGACGTTATTTCTCATTGTTTCCACTTGTAATGAAAAGTTAAGCGTTGTATAAATAAATTTGTCTGACAAATGATTTTGGATAGATAAAGCAAAATACATTAAATCACAATCTTAAATAATTTAATACAAAATGCATATAAATAGTGTAATATAATTGAAAAAGTATTTTCATACTCCCATACCATAAATAAGTCAAAATACTATTTTAGATATCACTTAGTGCAACATACAAGGAGTATAGATGGTAGCCACTAATTTTTTAGGTATCAGCAATGTATGAAACAAAAACGGTGGTTCGTCGCATCAGTTATTATGAGTAACCTAATACGATTTACATTTTAAATTAAACAATAAATAGCGATTCAATTTGTGATTTTGTAATATTTTATTATAAAAAATGGTATAATGATCGAAATGTCAAAAAAATATTTTAATGTAAAATTTACTGTAATTCGCTTATTTGGTTTTATTACTAAATTCAGGATGGTGAACTTTACAAAAACCGAAATCCTCATGTATATTTATATATTTTCACTACATAAAACACAAACGTCAGTTGCACTAAACATTCCAAACAACAATAATTATGAAATATATCACGTTTTGTCTGTCCAACTATAAATTGTAGTAAGCAACTGAGAGTAATCGCATTTGAATTATACAATTAAGGCAAAAACAAAGGGCGAATTTTTTCATGTTTCTCATAAAATGTATTGTACAAGAGTACAAAATGAATTAAAAATCAATTGAAATGCTTTGGTCCAAAATCAAGTTCAATGTTTACATTTGCTTTTCAAGTAAAACCGTTTCGTAATTTACATAATCTATAATCCTATTTTATTTAACCATTTACACAACCTAGCCTTAACTAATGTTAATCACACTGAAGATTTGACTAAAATCAATATATTCTTTATAATTTTTTTGCGTTAGAAATATCTTTCAATAATTGATTTCGAATTTTAGTGGACCATTTATCGATTATTTTATTTCTTTTCCGACACATGGGCTCAGTTGTGTTTTTTGCTTTAAAAAGTAATATCAGGCTCTTGTAATTTGCATAAGCACATTCAATATATCCATTTTCACACCAAAGCAATATTGTCGTCAGTCGGAAACGATTTTGAAGTTACCAGAAATGTGTGAAATTCAAAGAATTTTCTTTGTCGTATTTGACATTTAACTAAATAATTGTGTGTAATTCGATTTTATGCCCGACTGACAATCTTTATTGGTCGCGCAGTCATCAAATACTTTTCTACAATAGAAATATTTTTAATACGCAAAGCTGATTAATTTTGCCATCTTTCATAAAAAATCATGCTCTCATACTTAATACTAATCGCAATCTAATTTTATTTTATAATTTTTTTCGACGAGACCACTGCCATTCACAAACATCATCCTAATTAAAAGCAACATAAAAAAGTTGAAAAGTTTGCCTTTTCGCATTATACAGTTTGACTAAATTATTAAAAGTAATATACTTTTATCTCATTTTATTAGTGATAGTGTCAAGTGCTAGTCTAATTCTTCTTTTGATAAGTGTAATTTTTTCTAGAAGTTTACTTACATTAAGCCCATGTGAAATAATTGAGTACACGATCTAGTTCAAATGTGATATGTGATTGTACGAGTAAATTAACATCACAAATTTAATTTAAACACTAATAATTAATTACGTATCCATATGCACATCATTTTTAATTTACTACCATTAACATCCAAATTTACAGTGAATAGCAGTGTATGAAATTATAAAAGATATTTTTATCCCACCGTAAACTTCAATACAGTCTTATTTTATTTTTGTTTTCCTTTGAACAGTAAACGGCGAATCGATTATTGTTTCTAATAAAAGGGATTGAATAAATGTGAAAATATTTGTAAGACAGTTGCAACATTTTGGTGCAGAATCAATTTCATCTTTGTCATTTCCCAGGGAATTTATTCAAACTCAATCTTATTTCATAAATCTATTTTCAAATGACATCATGGCAGCATAGAGCTGCAACCAATATATTAATTATAGTCAGTGTGTGAAATTCTAACATGTTCAATTTCGATAATCATGGTTGCAATCTTAATATAAACACCTGGCCCTGTCTGAATAAACAATTTTCAGTATAAGATAAAACAAAATCAATGCACTTGAATCTAATAAGATGAAATCTAAAAAAACTGTGCCAGTAGTATCTGTTATAAAATCAATATCCCTCAAATGCCAATCCCACAGAGATATATTATATCACTGAAAAAATAATTGAGGGGTTTACAGAAAAGAAAAATCAAGCCTTTTCTTATTTGTGACACCTAATATGCAAATAATTGAACATTGGTTGCACGAGCGGTGATAGCGTTTAATTAAATCTAGTTTACGATCTTTATAAGAAAACCTTTGATATTACGTACACACATTTATCATAAAAATAGTATTGTATAATATAGTAAAGGAAATTAATCCAGTACACTGGTGTCCTCTTTAATAGTAAATTTTCAGGTACCGTCCCCGACAAATTCTCAACAGTAGATGAAGATATCCCAAAAAGAATGAGACAGGTCTACTGGAAGAATCGCCTTTTCTATACTTAAATTATTCTGGTGTTTATTTTAATTTTGCAATCCTTATTAGAGTAAGTTTTATCACCACCAGCGCAACAAATAATTGTCATTCTTATAAATGTTCAATTCAATATCATTTCCCCATGTAATTTAGTGTTTGTTCTGTAATGACAGATCGGGGAGTGTTAGTTATAACTTTAGGTCTAAAGGGATGCCAAACTGACTCTACTTGAGGTATAAAAGAGTAACCAAGAAGCGGTTATTAGCATATAAATGAAAACTGTGTGCAATGTGCGCACGTTTGGCTATGTGGTTAGAGTAGAAGTTTCTGAAACAGACGTGCCCAGGTACGAGCTCTATTCGCAGCTAATTTTCAACAATACGCGACCAGGTTCCATTAAGGATAAAACAGTCTATTGGGTGAATTGCTTAGTTTATAATGATAAATAAATCGCTTCTTGCCTATTCCAATTGTTGTCACTCCCCACGCAATCAATTTACGTTTAATTAGACGATTGTTCGTTCGTCGCCTTAGAAATTTCACCGAATAATTGAGAATAGCCTCGTATGCATTCTATAGATAGTGGAGCCGATCGTGAAAATCTGATTTTTCTTTATACAAGTAAACAAAACACTTTTTGAACCAGATAACAACTGTTTACAACAAAATTAGTTTCTTTTGTTTCATCAACTTTCTTAATAAAAAATATGCTCGTGTTATCTAAATAAACGCTCGTCCTTTTGTTTCATCCAGTTGCACAAAAAAAATTCTGTCGCACATTAAATGGAACCGCAATAATGTATGAAGGTTAAAACTATTTGTTTGTCATATAACAAATTTCATAATACAATTAAGAGCTACCCACGTCGTTTTCACTTTTCCAGATAAATTAAATGGTGCTTCTATTTCTGTTTCTTATAAAAAAATATTATGCAAGAGGACAAAGTGTATTAAACCAAGTTTAAATATTTTATTACTAGACATAATTCAATTGTGACTTCTGCTTTTACAAACAAATGCATGCTTGAGTAATTTATAAAAACATCAAAACTATTTAATGTACCACATTGCATAACGTCGCAAGACACGTCTGTCGCACTCAAATTAAAATAAGCCACTATGTATAAAATTCGAAATTTTTATAGCGTTTAAATTTAACGGAATAATTAAGAACTAAGCTGATTTGCATTTCTAGTAAACAATAGTCGATAGTTTTATTATCTATCGCCACACGTTTATAATTTGAGGAATTAAATTAATATATTACGCTTTTTAACTCAAACATTCGGCCCAAAAATTATTCACCAGCTTTATTATGATTTAGGGCATTGGCATTTTTGAAGAAAAATTGTTAATTGCACATATTTTAATACTTTCTTTCTCAATAGTAAACTAATTGAACTTCCGCTGACAAAATTTTAAAATAACCTACCGTTTACCGTAAATGTTATTTTAAATGAAATACATAATTAAGACTGATTCCGAATTTAATTCTTTAATCTAGACTATATCAAAATTTATGTTATTCTTTAATTAGAGAAACAATGTAGATTGTATGGTAATATCGTAATTAAAAAACAAATGACTACCTGATAAAATAATGACAAAGGTAGCTTAAACAAGTTTGGTATAATAAATCATGAAAAAACACAACTTTATTAAAACGCGACATACTTTGAAATCTCTTTTATTGTAAATGGTAAAGAACTGTGTATAATTATTTGATAAGTATTATTGTTATCAGCATTTTCGCAATATTGAAGATTAATTTTAACAATAAGCATACTATATTTTGTTAGCATTATCTTTTGTTCGTTGTAGACATTAACAATTATCTAGTATTACCCATATTTTCCCTTTTTATTTATTACATCAGATAGGTGAAGGTGAATACAACAGAGTTTATTAGTTTCGCTAGATTTTAACTGAACTGAAAGTTTTATAATTTAAAATAGTTAATTTAGGATGCTAGATGGATTGGTATTGAATATAATGTACAGATTACACAAAGAAAATTATGCGTAAACACAATGTCAAATATACGCACTCATAAATGTATGATTAATAATGTACGAATTGAATCCAATTTAATCCAATCTGATTTTCTATGTTTACTGTATATACTAATAAGTACTGCAGTCCTATCAAGAATTACGGAAATAGAAATTTACATTTTGCACCTGTGCTTTTAATGTGGACAATATAAAGGTTTATGTCTCAATACAAATAAAAATTTTCTGCTTAAATTTAGAATGCAAAAACATATCTGAACTCATAATTATAAATAAAATGATCTTATTCTCAATTTCACGTGTAAAATATTCCTAATCCACTGGCATACGATATCACCACGTTTACAATGTCTGTGCCCCTCTCGGAAACATTACTCAATTTAATAAGGCGGCCGGACAGTATCCCACGTTCCTAGAACACACCATCTGACGAATGTCGTGTATGAAATGCTTAGATCCTCAGTTCCTAATTTTATCGCTCTGTGGATATTTTCAATTTAAGAATGCATCCAAGTTAACATAGTTTTAGGCAATTTCTTGAGCATTTTGACTTTTTGAACTTATACTTATTTGTATTTTTGTGATTGTTCCAGTTTGTTTATTTTTGTCCAATTTTTTCAGTCTGTTGCGGCCAGTTGAATTTTATATTGGCTGATTCTAATTGACGAATCGCAAATATGGATAGCTTTATCTTAGTATTCTTGCAAAGAACACTTCAAATTTAAAGGATTTTTTTTGGGTAAAGCTACAGTTCTATTGTTTTAAGAAGTATCACTATTTTGAACACAAACAGTACAAGCTATATTTACAAAAAGATAGTTCTAGTGTAATTGAAATTGTATTAAACAACAGACTGAACAATATTTTAGGCTACGTGCCGTTAGAGAAAACCATTTATTGATTGATAAATGATAGCCTCTGTAAAATTAGAAGTCGTACGATGATTAACCAAACTTTTGTATAGAAATCCATCTGTAAATTTATGGTTTCGTTTCATCTCCCAGAATTGATATTTCTTAATTGAACAAGTTTTGATAAATATCAAACAAAATTAATAATGTAAAAGATCTGATGCTCCAACTAAACTTGTCTTCGCACTTTTGGCAGAAGAAATATATTTAAAAACTTTGATTTTTTAACGCTCTTTTTAAAAACGCAATATTATCAAAAATGTTAAACTATAAAAAATTTCTTCCATTTATCATTATTACATATTTTTTATATAGTCCGCTTGGTGTTTACTTCTGACGTGTTCTCAATTGTTCTATTTTTTGTCCACTTTGGTGTTAGAAAATTTTGATTTCCGTGCTACTCAATGAGAAAAAAGTTGGAAATGATTGTGATTACAATAAATTTTTAAATCGTCAAGTGGTCGCGATGTGTAAGTATTTTTTCGCGTAAATTACTAATTCGATTGCATAATTAAAATAATATTTAAAGCGTAATGGGTTAAATCATTACAACGACTGATAAATTACATTTTTTTAAATCTTTGTTTAATAACGGGACTTTAAATATTAATGAAATAACCTTGACTAATTTTAAACAAATTTTCTAGGAACTGAATTCAATTTTTCGTCATATTTATCAGCTGTACTGTACAATTTTCTATGGATACTCATAGTGTTCCTTGTAATGAAATTATTTGGTTAAATCTTTTGCGGGGTGAAGACTGGTATTTACAAAAATTTGCTTAAACAATATTAAGAAACTTTTAAGATTTGTTTTGCAAGCAATATGATAAGCTAACGAAAACTTTTATTGGCTAATCATTTTATTTAAAATTTCAGACTTTGTGGCTAAGGCTAAGAACTGCACAAATTTACCATTATTGATTAAAATGACAAATTTGGTGTGCATATATTTAAACAGATTGTCAAGCCATTAAATTGAAAATAATTCTACAATTATGAATGCGACATGGTAAAACTGCTGCAAAATATCGTAATATTTTAGATAAGCTGTTATGTAAATTTTAATACGACATCTCACTTACTATGAACGAGGGTATAAGTTACCACTGAATAATTTTTTAACGATATTTTAAGTGATTTTAAATCGCTTCGCTTGGTGAGAATACGAAAAATTAACTGTGTTTAGAAATCATCGATGTATAAGCGAAACTAATCTAGTTATTTTTCATTTTTAAATTAATAGAACATACTGATATAGTAAGTATGTATTAGGTGTTGCGAACCTAGTAAAAAATTAGTTCAGTTGTGACCAGAAGTATAAACCAAAGGCAGCATGAACGGAAAGTATAATCTCATGCACATTCGTTTCGTGCTTACTGGCGACTCAACAGTAGGAGCCGGTATTACGCCCTTTAACCACTATATATTTGGTAGAAGAATGTGGAATAATAGGACGGTACAATCTCCTAGACGAATGTGTAAACCTGTAATAGTGAAGCTAACATCATCTAAAGTCAACGACAATGCGACTTCAATGCTAACTCACACTATATAATATATATACCGAGTCTGTAAAGGATACTAACACTATGGCCATTGTGTTAGTAACTGATACCTTTTTTGAAATCGATGAGTACCGGATACTAACACTATGGTTTCCGAGTCGGTACATGATATCAACCTGATGGATATAAATTTATGCTAAAGTTCACCCAAATTGAGAATTACAACAATTTCCGAACACCTGTTACTCCAGTTAAACCATACACTCTGGCCTTCATCGATATCAGTTATCACATTTCGCGGTAAGCATGACATCATTCAATTCAATATATTACAGTTAAATACTGTTTGTTGCGAAGAACTAATATATATGCAAGTATGTATTAGGTTTTGCGAACCTAGTAACAAATTAGTTCAGATGTGACCAGAAGGATAAACCAAAGGCAGCATGAACAGTAAGCACGAAACGAATGTGCATGAGATTATACTTTCCGTTCATGCTGCCTTTGGTTTATCCTTCTGGTCACATCTGAACTAATTTGTTACTAGGTCCGCAAAACCTAATACATACTTGCATATATATTAGTTCTTCGCAACAAACAGTATTTAACTGCCTACCTTAGATGTTGTGTCATTATTGCTGCTTCACAATGTTAACAAATATTTTATCTCAATCAACTCCATTTTAATAAATTTACTTCAAAGAGATTCAGATTTACCAGTCAAGAAGAGGTCTAACGGAAAATTGTTATTCTAACCGTATTTTAAATACCGTTTAATAAGAAAATTTGGCCTCAATGTACCTCAATGTACTGATTAATAAAATGGCCGAACTGAAGATTAGAAAACTTGAATTTGATGTAGCTTTTGAAATTGTGGACATGACGGGAGTTTATATCAAATCGAAAATATGCTTAAGATAACTATCGTCTCTAGAGTAAATCTAGATTGTTAGCATTAATTTTGAAGCACGCAAAGTTTATTTTATTGTCATTAGCGGAATAAACTAAATTCAGATTGAACATGTATGTACGAAATTTACAGATAAAAGAATATTTCCCACATTTTCATCTAAATTCGCGATCATTTACAAAAAAATATTACTCTGAAAGCAATATTTACGGAGCTAAGGTCATTAATGTGATGTTTTAGAAATGTCAACTGAAAAATTTATAGAGCAACAGCGAATTAAAAGAATGACACCGAATCGGCATTTTGTAGATATTCTGTCAAATGTTTTTTTAATAATTCATCCGAATCATACTATTATAACTGTACGAATTTTAATTTTAACTCGTGAAAATGGAATAGATCATTTCTAACTCAAAATGTACCAAATATGTCATGCTATATTACTAAATACTCAAAGCATCTTCATGTGACATTTTCTACAATTAAAATTTATCTATGAGATCATTTTGTTTGTATTTTGATGATTAAGGAAGAGAACAATTTTATAATTCAATAAACAGATTCTTTATTGCAAGCATGTGTTTTCACCTTTAAAAAGGGGGCTATAGTGCGGATGTCGAAGTACGAAGGAAAACAAAAATCTTTGACATGCAATTTTTATTTCTGTTAAATCAATTGACCGGCATCAATTAGCAGTCTAAACAATTTATTCGTTTTATCAACTTTATTCATATCATCCTTCAGGCAAAAAAACTATGCCTCATACCTTAAAACGTTCTGCATTTTTGTATCAAGTCGAATTTCGCCAACATCGCAACACCTTTGCCTTTATCAAAACTTTAAGCTTGTTTATAAGCAATTCTGATTTTTGTAGACGCATAATATGCATTGTTATCAGAAGCCAAAATACCTTGCTCGGTATTTGCATTTTAGTAGTCTTACGCTATTACAAGATGGATCGGCAAATGTTCGTAAGTTTGTCTTCAATAACTAACAAAGCTTTCGGCTCACAAATGAAAGAGTACATAGAGAACCAAATGACAGACCGTTTAAAAGTTTCAAACCAAGATTCTATTACTTTTTAATAAAGGTTGCGATCATGATATAAACACCAGACCCGTTATGTATATACATCTGTCATTATAAACCCACTTTTTAATCAAGGTTTATACTGACAAATGTATATACATAATGGGTCAGGTGTTTATATCAAGACCGCAACCTTGATTAAAAAGTAACTGTTATCACCGCCCGCACAACTAATTTTCGTTTAACCCTAGATGCTGTTTGTTTCGGAAATCTAATATATGCACTTATATATAGGTGTTACGCACCTAAGAACAAATTTGACCGGAATGATAAGCCAAATTCAGCATGGACGGGAAGTATTATCTCATGTGCACGTTCTTTTCGTACTTACTAGTGACTCATCAATAGGAGACTGTATTGCGCCCTAAACCCACTACATATTTTGGATAGGAATGTGGGACATTTGGAAGCTACAATATCCTATGCTAACGTGTAAACCTGCAGTAGTAGAGCAATTTCAAAGCCAACTCACTGTATATAACATACATACCGACCCTGTGAAGGGTACTAACATTATGGCTAGTGTGTCAGTACATTATGATACCGAAGATGTACATAGTACTAACAATACAGTTTCCGAGTCGGTACATGGTACCAATACGACGTATCATAATATATGCTAAAGTTCACCAAAATTGAGAATTACAACTTTCTGAACACGTGTTACTCCAGCAAATCCATACACTCTGGCCTTGACCGATATCAGTTATCGCATTTCGCGGTAATCATGACATCATTTAATTAAATATATAACAGTTAGATACGGTTTGTGGCGGAGAACTAATATATGCAATTATGTATTAAGTATTGTGCACCTAGATTCAAATTAGTCCATATATGACCAGAAAGATAAACCAAAGTCAGTATGAGCGGAAAGTATAATCTTATGTACACATTCGTATCGTGCTTGCCGGCGACTTATCAGTAGGATCCCGTATTACGCCCTATAACCACTGTATATTTGGGTTAGACATGTAGGACATTTGAGCGCTACAATATTTGCAAATCAGACCTCACAGCTGAAAGCATTGCTATATGAAAAATATTGTGCTTCGATAAAGAATTCGATAAAGAATTTAATTCTTTTAAAGAAATCAGCAGAAAATATCTACGTAAGAAAGTTACGATGTGATAAAGGCACATGTTTAATTACTCAAAAAAGCAGGCTAATGTTTAACAATAAAAGATTGCACTATTTGAAACAAAAGTTCGGAAAATTAAGTTTGCGAGCTTTTAATAAACAGAAATCGCATTGCATATAGTCAGTTGTACACTTAAAGACGCGTACTGATCATCCATGAACATCATCATAGCACGAAGAAAAACTGACTTCCGAGGATCGCAGTACAACTGGTAAGATATTGTGAAATTGGTGTTTATCACAAGCTCGCAATCTTGATTTAAACAATTTTTAATCCCGTCTGCGCAATGGTTTTTTTTTAAATTTATAACTTTTATAACTGAGGCGAAAATTGCGAACATTTAAATTTCGTTTCCAGTATATAATTTGTGCAGCCGACATTTCCAGTTAAATACAATGTATGCTAAATTATTAGAGTTGAGAGCCGCGTACGATCACATCAGTACGTGAGACTGACGGTATTTTTGATTTTCAAACTGTTAAATACAATAGGATTAATGATAATCTCACGCCCGATAACTTGATTGAAAGAAAGCCCATGCACAAATTATTTGCTACCATGTTAGTATTAAAATGAAGTAACCCGGTTCCAATATTAGCGATTTTCCTCTGCCGTTTTGAGAACCCATCACTCAAGGATATTTCCATTTTTGACAATTCGTTATTTTAACGAAAATTTAATTTTGCTTCTAGCACGTGTCAGAAATGAACATTTTTCATAAAATTAACAGAACTAAAATACATCAGTCCCACGCGTCTTCTTCTACGGTGGTCCGCACTCAGAGAAAGAAAGCTTTAAAATAAATTTCTGTCATAATACAGCAACGGTTGCACGATATTTGCACTCTTTTATCTGGTCGTCATTTACAAATAAATAGGCGATCATTATTTTTGATAAATTGAAGTAGTTTTTGCCTGTAGATGATCGCCAACGAATAAAATAAAACTAGTTATTTTTTTACATTCTCTATATGTTTACATATTTGTATCTTCCTTTACATTCCAATTTATACATAAAGATATGCTCATTAGTAGATAATTGAGGAGATAATGAGAATTTCTTTTTGTTTTTGCACATAGGAAGAGTAAAATGTAACTGTTTATTGTCTAATGGCTCTAATGAACAAGTAATTGTTCATAGGATAGTTCTTTACAACATTCTAAACATGGGGCCATAAATTAAGACGTTAACTGAAAATTCTATTTAAGTGTGCATTTATAATGCTGACCTCATGTTTTGTACCAATGTGTTCAAAAGTCGTTTAATCAAGTTTCTGGGCTTGAAGTAAACACCAGTCTCGTTGTATTTAACCAGTCGTCGAACAACATAGCAAAACTACCGCCAGTCGCAAGCACTGACGCGTTTCGACCTTCCATGCTCATCATCAGAGTACATCGGCAAACTAACTAGCGATGATCAAACCGAATTGCATATATATATGGAAAGCAAAATTAGTCTCGCATACATTTTACATGACTGTAAATGTCGGCTGCACAATTTCTATATAGTCACGAACTTTAACTGTTTGCAGATTTCGTCATTGATATATTCAGGCAATAGAATTAAGCAATCATTGGTTGCGCGGGTGTTGGTAAAAATTCATTAAATACAATGGGATTGGTGTTTACCTCAAGCTCGCAAACAAAAGTTTGCTTAATTTTCACGTAGGAAAACGTAAATAAAATTTCCTTTAAAGTTACTTTTTCTGATCTTATCAACATTGATTCGTTTATCATCTGACGTCGAACTCAGAATGATTTGTTACCTCAGTCCTAATTAGTGAATTTAAAGTATGAAGCCATACTCACTTAGTACCTGAGCGTAATAACCGTCACCATGCATCCCAGTTAACTGCTGAAAGGCCTTGTTGATGAATAGCCGTAAGCATTTTTCGTACGGTCTTGGGCATACCTAGAATTCATTTCACGTGAAACTCGCAGTTTATGAATGCATATTATGACGATAATAGCCAGCATATTGCTTCGTTCTTAAGTTTCTCAGTCGTACAGACATTAATAATCACTATAAAAACAGCGAAATGCTGAAAGTCTGTTGAACTAAGTTTATACTTACAATACTGGGACTACTAGGAATAGGTAAATAATGGCTAAAGATGAGTAATTCTCCCGCAAGTCGGATATTCAGTTGTACGCAGTTGAATCAATATTTTGGGCTATAAACCTCCCCACCACAACACCAGCTTTTACTTACCTTGAATAATAGATAAAGCGATACTTTATTAGACTTTTCTACTGAATGCTAGGCCAAGAGTACTTATAAGAAACCACAAAAAGAACAGGCGATTCAGCGTTCTTTTACAGTTAACACACAAATGTGCCTAGTATTCAAAGTTATGCAAAATTGAGGCGTATATTCGTATTCTATTTAATCAAGCTATTAAAACGATGAGACTTATTTAATCTAACCGCATTACGTACCTCCTTAGCATCAATAAATAATGCCCAATACGCATTTATTGCACGCTCTGCTGTAGAGAAATCGGACTGCAACATTTATTCTTATAGTATGTTCGACTTAGACACTCCATTTCTTTTCCTTTTCAAAGAAAACTCATAAAGGAAAATGGACTGACTAGTTTATTGTCAGCAGCAAATCTTATAATTTTAAGACTTATTTAATAGATCGGCCATTTGACTTTCGTTTTTTGACGGTTTAAATTGATCATTTCTACTGCTGGAGAAAAATATCAATCTTTATATTATGAGATAATCATAAAAACATGAGCAAGCAATTGAAAAGTTACTGATCCCACGCATAAGCTATCAACAGACGACAAAGCAAATCAAGATATTACTCAAAGGATAATAGACTATAGTGTGTTTGATCGAAATATTAACACCCAAGAACAATGTAATTTAAAACAGTTAAATACGTCAATATTGGCACATTAATTCAATTATAATCAACAACAACCAAAGCAATTGATGATGTGTAGATTATATTTTTAACAAATAAAAACTGATATGACTTCGCGTTATATTTTGATTCTTTGTGAGAACAACGAATGCGATTCCGCAGAAGACAGTCAAAAGGGCTAATTGAAACATTAACAGGCTACAGAGTTCCGGTGTTGTCAACAAGAAAATGCGCAAATATATACAAAAGATTTATTTAACTCATCAATGTTAACCACAAGAGAACAACAGAAGTTTCACAGAGTTCCGGTGTTGTCAACAAGAAAATGCGCAAATATATACAAAAGATTTATTTAACTCATCAATGTTAACCACAAGAGAACAACAGAAGTTTCATTTAATAACGTACTCAATATTTTCATCTAAGAGAGTATCAGTGAATATCAAAGTTGCATTAAAAGAATACCTTCACAACTATTTCCAATTAGCATCATTGGTTTAAAGAAAAAACTAATGCTTATTAAATTCTATATTTATTAATATCACTCTGTAAATCCCAATTTACTATTGAACAGTGTCGTGAAATCAAGAGCAAGTGTGTCCACTACGGGCCTCAATAACTCAAAATACATGTTAAATTTATTTTCCGGTAAGGTATTGTAAAAGCTCCACAACCATGGAGATTTCCGGGAAGCGTTATATTTTTATTTTAATGTCAACGTTCAATTTTTGAATTTGCGCATTTTCCTGCATTTATACAGTTCTGGCAATAGTCGTTTTAAGATGTGCCACGTACTGCGTCCAGATTATCCGTAACATTAATATATAAATAGATTAAAGAGTGGAACTTTTTTAGTTATTGTAAAGAAACAGGGAGGCTGAAGTATCCCGGTAAACACAGATATATTTATAATTAGTTAAATGGAAGTTAACTTAAAATAAACACCAACGTGATCTAGTCGCATATATTAATGAAAATAGCTTGAGCTCCCCATTCCAAACATCATTGACCGTTACAACACAAACTCAACTGCTTGGAGTCCAACGGCAATCTCGAAATTAGCAAATTAATTGCCAGCACTTTGTCTTATTGGTCCCTAACTCCATTCGAACACCAGATTCAGTTTTTACACATTCAAAAACCAATTCTTTAGACTACGTTATCATCAAATATTTAATTAAGCAATACACCAGCGTAGGTTTAAATCAGCGAATATAACAAGAACTTAACGTTGACTTGATGGTTTGTGTACATAAATGATCAATTTATCCATGTTGGTAGCATATAAATGCGCTCAAATTTACCATACTAGGTAAGCCAATGTTGAAGCATCTCCCAATATTAATAAGCCACTGTGTACATTTCCAGCTAACGTATAACAAATATTGTTTCATGTTTATGCGGCCGTAAACTGCCTTGCTAGTATATTTCTATCACAGAGGGCGATAAGGATGGCTGCTTCTAAACAGTCATGGATGCCGGGATTGAGTTTCCAACAGTTGACGTTTTTTTAAATAAACTTCTAGACAAAGGTCTATACTTAACACTTTTAATGACAAAATAAAAGCGCATACATCAATTTGGTACACAGATTAAAAAAACAGGCCGGAAAGGATATGCGCAAAGCAGCATAAATAAGCATATATTAGACACTAAATTACGTATTCAGAGCAGAACTTATATTTTTATTAATCGATATTTGTACGGTTCTGTTATTTTAACGCAAGTAAAGTTAAACAGACAGTGCATCATTATTTATGAATCAAAATTTAATTTAAAACTAGATTGAGAAATTTTAATTATTAAATAGCAAAATAAATTTAATTAACCGATTTTCACCATGATATATCCGTGACAATATTATTTAAAAGACGGCTTCAGAAAAACTTTTAATAACAAAAATGAAACTGAGACAATTCCAGTAAAAATTAATTGCTCAACAACCTCAAATAGATTAAATAATACCAAGCCTAAACGTGTTTTATTCAGAATTACCTACATAATATGGTTATCATCATCATCATCATCATCATCATCATCACCGACAGCAATACAACAGCCTTTAATAACTGATGATTTACTGCATGAGGAAATTACAATAAAAAATAAATTAAAGTTGTTTTGAAAGTACTTGACAGGTCTGGTTCCATAAACACAGTGGATTTCGTTAAACATTTTTAGCTAAATTTAAGAAATAAGTTAAAGAAAATCACAACATCCTTTGTCAAATGTCTGTCAGTTTGGCAGCTCATGCACAGTTAAATGCCCGTTCGCTCTCCTAATAGATTCATTTATTTGAAAGTACTGGAACACCGCAAATAAATATTTGCCGTTTCTGTTGACTTTTCTTTATTTATTTAACTCGGCATTTTTTTAACTCTCGAAACTTCATAATTAAAATTTCGACAAGGTTTGCGGTCTTCCAATAAGCTAAAATCCAATAATTTAATAAACCAAGCGCACAGTATATATCTGATGGAAACGAAAACGCCATAAATTTGATCTACGGTAAGTTTGACCGACACTAAATCCTATCACACTAATAATAAACTGTGTATTATACACCGGAATTTGCATCAATAGATTATTAAACACAAGGATAAAGTGCAAAGTTTGGCTAACTCGTTCTCAAACATATCCTTATATTCAAGGCACCAATTTTTAATTAGCATTAAAATATACAAGACAAAAATATAATAGAAGCTACTTTTCAGCAAACTTGATGATAGAAACTAAAATAAGCTACACCAAGCTCGTTTTTTACAACAAAGGTATCATCAACAAAGGCATTGTTATAAGGAGGATTTAGAACAGACGAACACCACTTATTAAGATTTTGCACGGAGACTAACTTTCAAATATTCAAAGTCGCTGTGTTATAATTAATTATCAGGAATTGCCGCAGTCAATCGAATGTTTAGCTAGACGACATTTCTCATGTTTAAGAAAATTAATATTTTAATTTCACCCATGAGAAAGACAAAAAAATTAAAGCTCTTAAAGCAAAAATTCAAATTATCCACATAAAGAAATGCAAAAATTAATTATAAATAGTTGAAAAATAAAAATCAAAATAAAAAATATAAAATTTCTAAATAGAAGTCGTCGGAATTTATAAAAATTAACGAACATCTGACATGAAATGGACATGTCTATAAATGCACATAGTTGATAGTGTGTCAAAATGAAATTAAACCGTAGATTTTCGTTATGAATAGACTCCAATCACGATTTACGTTATATTCACATTCTAGATGATAATGATGTATTGAAATTAGAATGCATCATGTTTAGTGAAGTCAAAAAATTGAAAATCTGCGAAAGTCAACGATTTACCATAAACTAGGGATTGATAGTATTTTGAGTTTATAAATATCCCAATAGATCAAATAATGCACCAATTTAAAGTAAGGTAGAAATAACAAACGTGAATAAGTTGCAGAGAAAATTTACAGCACTATACAAATAAGCTCGTTTGAAACGCTCAATGCGTGAGTGGTCACAAAATTATTTAAATCAGGTTTGAAAAATGAACATTTTAGATACATAAACAGCAAAACTAACATATAAAAGAAGAACTTTACTTTTGTTGTGTTGTGCGTCTGATTAAAAGTATTATTGGTGTTGCTCTCAATCTCGCAAAATTGGTTTGCAAAGCCATGCCAAATTATACGAAACAAGATCGTCGCGCGCTACATAAAGAAGACATATTAAGATGTTGCCGAATAGAAGCGAAAATTCCGGCTTCAGTCCAACGATATAAAGTGATTCACCATCAATTGCCATGGTCATAGCCATGTGTACGTCCAATAGTTTAATATTACAAAAGCGAAGATATAAAAGCGTCGTAAATTTCTGGTACAAAAGAATTGAAAGACGCAACTCTGCGCTAGAAGTTTGAAGAACCAGCAATTGTGGTTTTACTGCCCTATTCACACCTAAAGACAATGAATATATCGTGTTGCATAGGGGGGTATTGTCGCCAAGCACTCTTTTCCGGCTTTCCACTGAGCCTTTGTATAACAGTATTACCTATATTGACGAACATCGCTGAATCCAACTGAAACATTGTAAGTAACACTTTCATGAGATAGTTCGCTGTATCACTTTAGTCTCAGTAAGATGCATACTTTGCCGTTTGAGCGTCAAGATGTGATTGGGTATGCAAATGGGGAAACTGAACTTGTTATTTACAAGAGATAACTTAATACGACCTTTAGAATGTGTTGCAACTTCCTATTTAAGGAATTTTTTGGTCCTCTTCCAAGACATTTTGGCTCATAGACAAACAACTCTTATTCTATGTCCCTATAAATCCGTATATGCGTATTTCTACAAAGTCTGCATGGGTTTAAACCAAAGGCATAAATAACCGCCCTGGTTTCCTGCACAATCGGCGTCCTGTAAAGTAAAAAAACCCATTATTTTTAAATCCTTTTTCCAACAGACCACTAGATGATGAACGAAAGTAGCCGTAAATTTACTGTTTGTGTGTGTGACGGTAAACATTTAGCTCAGAAAGTAATGAGGTTTCGTTACCAGTCGCTTATCGCATTCACTACCGTAGCGATCGTGCTTTTTAGCGCAGCAAAGGATAAAATAAATTGTAAAAACCATATAAAGCCCCGATATTTATTTTAAGAAACAGGATAATTGTATCCTTTGACTACTGGCAAGGTGCATTATTACGGTGCTGGTGTGCCTGCATAAGGCCTGATTATATATATATATATATATATATATATATATATATATATACTATAATACTTCGATCTTACTCAGCAATTTAAAACACTAAAGAAACCGTTAAAAATAATATAAATTTACCTGTAAATTAAACTTAAGCAATAAGGGCAACTGCAAAAATTGTGTTGGTACACACAACTTCACGCATAAACATAACAAAATCCGACATTAAAACGAATGCAAAATGCTTTACATTATAAAACAAACTTCTAAATTCGCACTGACCTTCGAAGAATATCGTTATCATCTTACACAAAAAAACATCTTATTTGTCAAATCAACACAAAGTAAGTATAAATAAATTTCTTCAAAGTAAGTTAAAGTAATATGCGTATAATTTGCACACAGAATGATCATAAAACAATATTCCGAGTTAAACAGAAAGTCAAATATAAAAGAAAGAAAAAATTTAACCGAAAAGCGCGGTATCAGCTGAAAGAGGCCGATCTATATTATTAGTTTTGAGAAGAAACAACAGACAAGGGGTCTGTTTGTTTGGGCTTTTTAGGGTGTCGTGATCGACTCTTGGTCTTGCACAACGGGCATATCGGGGCATTTCGATGAATAAGCTGTTGGCACGATTGACATGTTTTCATAGGCGGCGCCGATTGTTGCGCGTGCATAACATTACTGAATGCCGAACAAATACTGGCTGACATCACAGCGTTTACAGAAAATTTGGAACTGGATGATGACAACGGCGATGATGCTAATGATGATGATGATGAAAATGGAAATGACGAAGAGGATAATGGTGAAGAAAGTGCAAGAGCTGCAGAAAATGGAGGTTGGAATTTCCTTAGATGCTTTAGCTGACCGCTACCGATAGGACTCCGATTCGGAGCAAAACCATATTTATCTCTGGACTCTGTCAGCGAGGACGAATTTCGGAAGGGCTGCGAATCTGCATTACCGCTTGTCCTCTGCAATCCTGCGTGTTGTTTCGTATTTACTGAAGATGCTAACATAGAAGTTTTACTCTCCGTAGACTCTGACATAAAAGACTGAAAACATTGGCCACCCAGTGGTGGCCCACTATTTTGTTTTATATATTGCAGATCCTGTTGTTTTGTTCTATTATTCCTGGCGCAGACCGGTTTCGCCTCATACAGTCTAGATGCATGACCAACACTTGAAGACTGTGCATATGAACTACTGACAACAGATCTGTTTTGCGTATCAAGACTAGTCAAATCACTAAAGCTCTTACTTATCTTACACTGACTGGATTTTTCTGTAAAATTTGCAGTAGTAGAAGTCTGGCTGTGCTTAGTCATACTTTGATGTTGAGTGGTAAGTACTCTATCGCTGAAAGAAGAAATGGTTTTTGACGAATTACTAGTGGGCAGACTTGATACAGCCGTTGGCTCAAGAAGACCGAAACCTCCAAATCGAGGGGGAAAGCCCATGCCCGAATATGACAATCCGGAAAATGTTGATGAAGGGTTGATCTCAATGGCAGCATTATCGGAACCATTATGACACACCGGCAACCACATTATTTGCTGTTTGTCTTGCTGTTGGTTATTTAAATTGACTCCAAATGCGAAATCATTACCTGAAAAACCGGGTTCCTTTGTGCTTTCAGTATACGAATGATTTCTATCGTAATGAAAAAGGCTTCGATCAGATTCAGTTTTACCAAATTGACGAGTGGCCCAATAATCAGCATTTGAATTTGTAGTTGTAGAATGTTTGTGATAATCCTGAATTCCTTCGGCATTTGTTGCAACGAAATTTGCGTATATATCAGAATTTACTTTGTCACACATATTTACCTGAAAGAGTGCCGGCTTTATAGATTCGGTGCTAGCAGTATTAGTTTTCTGTATCTGTTTGTTTGACTGAATAGCAATTTCACAATGATCAGCAGAACACAACCTGTCACCATCAAATGCAGCTAGTTCCTGATAAGTTGAGCAAACAACAGGCTGTGTATTCCACACAAAACATTTTTTTAAATTTTAATTTATGGCTTGTCACACGACAAAATTTTCATATAAAAATGAAATCACATTACATAAAATGAACATATATATATATATATATATATATATATATATATATATATATATATATATATCATAATTTAGTAAATAATTTAACATTGCTGTAGTGCACGGCTTTGGTGGCGTAGTGCATAAGTCACAGTACAAGATCAAATGTCCCTTGGTTCAAACATAATACACAAAATTTTTTATCAAACCTTGATATGTGCCTAATAAGAACGAAACCAGGTACTTGAAGAATTGCTTTTGCTATATTATGCTTTGTGTTGCAATGACAACATAGAAGGCAGAGAACACGCCAATGGTTCTATTAATAGCCAATGTAAGAAAAAATATTTCCACGTAGAAGCATGCTTAAGATGAAGAATTAAGAGACTGCAGAAAGCGGCACACGGCCCTCAGGAAATAAAACTAAACAAATAATTATTTATTTCACTTAAATAGCGCTTTTTACACGAGCAGGTATATACAAGTAATTTAATTAAGTTAATAAACTTAAATATTGTTTCGATTTCGAGTTGAGGGATGCTGACTCTAAATTTATCGAGACTACTGAATATTGTGATATGTTTGTTTATTTGTACACACATTTATATTAACACCGTTCGTATACTAACATGTTTTGTTTTGTCTTTTAGCATGTATATCTGCATTATATGATGAATAAAGCCTAATATTTTAGGCAACTCTTTCTTCTGACTTGTCTAATCATTCTGCCCGTTTGCTGTGCTTGTTAATGTGATTCAGAACAATTTATTCATCATATAACCCAATCATGGAACGCCTACTCAGACCAGAAAGATGTGATGTTGAACCTAGTGCACCAGATGCAGCAAAACAATGGAATCATTGGTATCGTACATTCTGTGGTCTCCTAAAATCAATCGAATCCATGAATCCGGATAAATTAGACACTCTTATTTCCTACGTCTCTCTTAACGTATATGAACACATCGTTGACTGTGATACATTTGATCATGCTATCAAAACTCTAATGAATCTCTATGTCAGACCGAAAAATGAAGTCTTTGTTCGTCATATACTCGCGACTGCTAAACAAGAAAATGGACAAACATTGGATCAATTTGTTCAGATTCTGAAATCGTTAGCTAGAGAGTGCAATTTCAAACCAACTACGGCCGAGGAAAATCGAGACGATGCTCTGCGCGATGCCTTCATTAATGGAATCCAGTCCAATTCAATCAGACAACGTCTCTTAGAACATAACTCACTTAATTTTCAAGCGGCTTTTGATCAAGCACGTGGTCTCGAAATGGCGGAAAAGCAATCATTATCATATCAAAACTATTTGAATTCTGCACACACTGCAACAGTTCAGCCACTCTGTCCTTCATCAACCTCCGATAAATCTACAGATAATCTTGTTGCTGCTGTTAAACAAAAATGTGACTTTTGTGGATACGATTATCATTTAAGATGGAAATGTCCGGCCAGAAACGCCTTCTGTAAAATTTGTGGAAACAAAGGACATTTTCAAAAGGTATGTCGCTCTAAGAATCACCGCCCAGTGGTTTCGACACTTCATCCTACCATATCTGCAACTGTATTAGCTGCTGCTCCTGATTGTCTCACCAAATGTGTAATAAATCTATAAGTCAATAACATAAATTGTCATGCTCTCGTTGATACAGGCAGTTCCTGTAGTTATGTTTCAGAAGCCTTCGTTTTGAAAAATAATTGGAAAATTCACTCCTCACGAGAAACAATAACCATGGCTTCTAGCTCATTATCGAGTCATACCAAAGGCCATTGTTTTGTGTCGATTCAATACAAATCATGTGTTTATAAAATATCAAGCTATCTATACTTTCTGATCTTTGTACTGACGTACTCCTCGGTCATGACTTCCTTGGATTGCATAAAAGTGTAAATATCTCTTTTGGTGGTCATAAATCGTCATTCACCGTCTGTTTACTGAAACCTGCATCTGTTACGTCCCCGCCTCTTTTCCACCATTTAACTGCTAACTGGAGGCCTATTGCTACGAAATCAAGAAGGTACAATCGAATGGATGAAATATTTATCCGAGATGAAATAAACAGATTAGTTTCTGATGGCATTATCGAACCTTCAACATCCCCGTGGAGAGCACAAGTTCTCGTAATATCGAATGAGAATCACAAGAAACGTATGGTTGTGGACTACAGCCAAACAGTCAACAAATTCACACTATTAGACGCCTATCATTTGCCGAAAATAGACCAAATGGCTGAAACCATTTCAAAATATCATATATTCAGCACTTTGGATCTCAATAGCGCTTACCACCAGATACCTATCCAAGAACATGAAAAGGTATTTACTGCTTTCGAAGCGTGTGGACGCTTGTTTTAATTCCGTCGCATTCCCTTCGGAGTGACGAATGGTGTCTCATGTTTCCAAAAAACTATGGATCATATAATCGCACAGGAACATCTCACAGATACATTTGTCTATGTGGACAATGTGACAGTTTGCGGGAGAGATACGCTTGAACACGAAACAAATCTCAACAAATTTCTTAATGCCGCTAAAAAATATGGATTGACTTTAAATGAATCAAAGAGCATTTTCGCAGCTAAAGAAATTACTCTTCTTGGTTTTCAAATATCGAATGGAAAAATTAAACCTGATCCTGACCGATTAAAGCCTTTACAAGATCTCCCACCACCGTCGAATGTGCAATCGCAACAAAGAATTGTGGGATTTTTCGCTTATTATTCGCCGTGGATCTCCAACTTCTCCGATAAAATCCACTCACTCGTTCATAATCGAACTTTTCCTTTGCCCGTCTCTGTGAAACAAAATTTCGATGATCTTAAAAAAGAATTAGCCGTAGCAACTTTAGCTTCTATTCGTTGTGATATTCCGTTTGTCGTCGAAACTGATGCTTCGGACGTAGCTATTGCTGCCATTTTGAACCAAGATGGA